>JADRCH010000044.1:10225761-10393521 GCA_019843965.1 Rhynchomys soricoides
CATGTGTGAATGGCAAGTGGCACTATAGGTGGAGATGGGCTCACATGCAACTTTCCTTTCTGATATATCACTCCTTTGTACCCTAATTCACCAACAATTTAGTTAACTAAGAATTCTTGTCTCTTGTTTTTCTTTGTTGCTCTAATCTTTGGTAGATCCTCTTTAGAGTGTAGAGATTTTTAGTATGAAAATTAATAATTGTGTGTGTGTGTATATGTATGAGAGAGAGAGACAGAGAGAGAGAGAGAGAGAGAGAGAGAGAGAGAGAGAGAAACAGAGACAGGTAGAGACAGAGAGAGAGGCAGAGACAAACAGATGAACAGACAAGGACAGACAAAGATACAGACAGACAGGCTATATTATACATGTTGAGGTCACCTGCACATCCAACTCAACTCACTAGGATTACATGGCAAACATTATACACACCAAGCCATTGTGATAGCCTAATAATGTGGATTTTAATGTGACTATGCAATGCTTACTGTAGAACCATTGGGTGTTCTTCTACAGAGCAAGTAATTTCTTTTTCATGTTGGTGGAAGGCTCCAGTTGCTTTGGACTGTTGTTTTGTAGTTGGTTAGGTTTCCTCTTTGGTCCTGATGACTCACCATATATTGAAAGAAAAGGAGGGCTTACTGAAAACCTACTAAGGGATATACCTTTCTTAGGTAATGAAAACTTTGGGAGAATTTTCATAGTTAATTAAGGAAGGAGAAAATTGATGTTCAAATGAGCCTTCTACATGGCCCATATACCACTGAGATATATTCGCCCTTGGATTATATCTAGTTAGTTACAAGACTAGTTTCAAGGTATATGCATTTAAAGGGAAAGCAGATGCCAAAACTCCAGAGTGCCTGCCATCCTAGCTTTCTGGTCTTTCCTTCTGTTTCCCAAGGAACAGAGATGTTTGGTCATCTAGGACGTGCTTGGATGAAGTCCTTGAAAGAGGAAGCTTCTCTTAGGGTGTGAAAACAAATGAACTAGATGTCAGTGACCAGCTTCCTCTACATTGACCCCAATTGTTTCTCATTTGAACAGGACACTAAAATGCTCCAGAAATGGATCAGCCCAGTAAGAGGTAGCACTTCCTCCTACAATAATCTAAATAGACCTTATTAGGTGTATGCAGTGTTTACCCAAACAGAGATTTAACACAATGCAGCACTGTCCTTTTTCCTGTACATGGCAGTGAGGGGTTATTTTGAAATCAGGAACTTGTCCCATTAAATACCCATAGTAGACCATGAAGGAGGGAACTATTACATGGAAGGAAGTAATGACTCACACAAACATCTCGACAATTATTAACACATGGATTTAATTCACAAACATTCAGACTGCTCATAGTATCCATCTGTACTCAACTTGGGGCCTTGAAGTCCCTACATTTTGTCTCTTTCCACAGCAGGTTGATATTAAGGACAGAAGGAGAAATGATGTTCTTTCAGCAGAGAGCTTTCTGTCAGTGTTGCAGAGATTACTTTATCCAGGTCTATAGTGAAAGCAATCATAGCACATGCCAGTCAGCAGCAGTTTAGACTTTAGTGAGTTAACCATTCAAAACTCTGTGATTCTGACTATGAACAATCTCATTGTATTCCAGATAATTAGACCTAATGGATGCTGGCGAATACTCAATAGCTTTCCAATTCATTGTATTTGGTAGCAATTTTGTAGGCAATTATGTGTATCAAGGTTGGAAATGCCAAGAAATCCAAGAATGCTTTTGGTGTTGGAGCAGAATGAACAAATAGCAATTAAATGGCATGAATACATTTTCAAATAGATGGTAAGTCCTTGAGTAGGATGGAGTAAGAAAGATATTGATGGTAGAAAGAAAAAGATAAGGCCATTGTGAGGAATGAGAAGGTTGTTTAGGAAGATGAGATCCTTTATGGAGATGAAGCTGTAAGGTAGGAGTTGTGTCTTCCTGAGCATGGCTTTGTTTCTTTAGCATGCTGAAATGAACCACCATACAGAAGAATCAAAAATTTGAATTGATGTTACTGGAGAGTGTATTAACTACTATTTCTCTTGCTCTGATAAAATACTCTCATATAAGAAATAAGGAAGGGCTGGTTCTGACTTACAGTTTGTAGCAATCTTCATGGAGTCCCAAAGGCATGTTAGTAGAAGTGAGATAGAACACATTGTATCTACAGTCAATATGATAATATAGAGGAGTGCTGCTTCTCAGCTTATTTTTCCTCTTTTCTTTAGGACCCAGGGCATAGAATGGTGCAAACCACAATTAGAGTTGCTATTCCTACCTCTGTTAACACATCAAGTAACTTCCTCACAAAATACTCAGAGGATTGTCTCCAAGGTGATTTTTGACCCTGCCAAGTTGATAATAATAACTATCACAGAGGGCATGCTCTGTCTTCTGCCCAGGATGTCAACACCTCTGTGCCTTTTCCTTGCTGTTCCTCTTACTGTTTTTGATAGTTGAATAAATCATTTTCGACTGTCCATCTGCCATAACAGAAAAACCAATGGCTCATAATTCTGCCTCCTTGTAGTGGAAAGAGACAGTAATTTTGATGGGAAGACTAATAATGTCCAATTTATATTGGACAATATAATTACCTGTTTCCTTTGTGGGGAACAAAAGAATGAAGTCAGTAAGTCCCTGTGTTTTTATTTCCATCCTGGCCAGTTCCAAAGTACAGAAAGTGGGCCTGAGGAGGTGGATTAAAAACCTGTCATTGCAAACCTGACAAAGTCCAGGTACCCCTGGGTGGACAGTCCCATTTCCACCCTCTGTGTTCCTTGTTATCAGTTCTGCTTTCTGTAATACTACTTTGATAAAAGTTTCTTGAACTTAATGGCAACACATCTCTATGAAAATGCCTCATCTTTTTTGGTTAAATTATATTATTTTTATTTGAAATTATTCGAGTCAGATTTATTTGCTAAAGATGCCAAAATAAAAACTGGATGGTATGCTTTATTAATAAAAGGTTATCTGAAATGTAAGGATAGTGTAGGCAACACCATTAAAATTTTAAATGAAAACAAGAGAATGGAAGGAATACTAGTCTAAGTGATTTCAGCACTGTCTTTTTGAGGAGCTGGCTGGGTGAGACTGAATAGGCACACAGGTGCCGTAGGAAAGTGCAACGCTTACTGCGATGGTTCTCAGAGAGAGAACTATATGGGAAGTTATACTAGACCCTCTTGTACTCCAGGGAAGTGTAATAGATTCAGCACTAGTTAGCCATGTAAAACCCTTTCCCCAGAACCTTTGTAGCACTATTTTCCAGTTAGTACTGAAAGTAGAGCTATCAACAGGAACAACACAGGAAAATCTCACCTATTTGAAAACCAGGACCAGTACCAACATTTCTGACTCCCTAAAACCCACCTCCAAACATTTTCTAAAGTTCTCTTCTTAGAAATTTTTACTTTCAAGGCTGTCAAGAACCATTTCACTGCGTTGTGCTGAGGGAAGCAGAGAATTTTCTGCCTTGGTGCTGCGATAGCATCTGTGAAATCCAAGGTGGATTGTGTTTGGTTATTGATGAAAGTGTGAGGAATACTAAAGTCTCCGTGTAATTTGAACAAGCCAGCAACGCATACTTCATCATCTCCTGGACCATAAGGCAGCAAAGCATCCTTCATCATCTCCTGGACCACCGCAGGGGGTGCCTTACAGATAGCAAAAGAGGTTTGGACCCTTTACTTTTTTTTAATCTAGGTACTTCCTTTTGGCTCCATGTGTTGAGCATAATCTATGACAGCTCTTCCTCTGTCAATGGACTCAGGATCAAAGATCTCATCATGCACATCTGAGGTCACAGGATGTTATTCTACCAGGCTGGCTCAAAGTACCACTCTTTGGTAGCTGCATCCCAGGAGAAATATCAGAAAGCGGCAGTGACTCGGAGCCCCCAGACTGACTACAAACCTGAGTTTTCTGAGAAAACTCTGTGTAAACTAGAATGGAAGCTGCCTGTTTGCTTTTCCTTTATGGAACATGGCTATGGAACCTGGGATGATGGTGAAAGAATTTAGCCTCCTTCTAAGCAGTCAGATAGAGAGAACATTTGGTTTCCTAAAACTGGACTAGCATTGCTACCTTCTTTTACTCCATCACATACAAAATAATAAAGCAAGTTTTTTATCTGAAGGATTCTCTCTACCCCTAGTAAGCAACAGCTTTGTGTGAGGACCCAAGGGAGTGGAAAGGTAAAGGAGATAAAACACATTGTGTTCGCTTGTTGCAAAACGCATTTGGAACCAGTGATACAACCATCTTCAAGTCTCACTGACATCAGTGCATCAAGAACCCAGACTATTTTCACCACCTGTCTCTGAAGTCAGGGAGAGCCCTCCACTTAGATCTGATCATTATTAAACCAAGACAGAGCAATTAAATAGCTTTCCTGTGGCAATTCATCAAGCCATGGAGTCTGGATTATCAGTTTTCCTGGAAGACCACTCCCTTCCCCCACTAACTTGCTTCCTATCTTCATTTTCACCCTATGCATCTATTTATAGAGATTCCTCTAATTTCTCTATAACTAACCATTGTTCTTAATATATTGCCCCAGCAGAAAGAATGTGTTGTTTGCTAAGAGGCAATTATTACAAGGGATCATGACTCCCTTTCACATTGGCAGAACCCTTCTATGAGGTCTGATGTTCCTCCACTCTCTCTGCTACCTATTGTATATCTCTGTCTATGCATGAAGATCAACCTACCTTCTAAAATAATACCTATTATCCCTTACCTACATGTTGGGCTTTCCAATTCTTTTTTATCTTCTAGCATCATCTCTGTGAAGTAAAACCATACAGAGATATTTGGTGAGAATGACCCACCACATGCCACAAAATATCAATGCAAGAATTAGATTCCATACACAGAACCCCAATGCTTCCTGTGATAAGCTGCCCTGTGAGAGCTAACAATATCTCATTGATTTTAAACAATCTGTTAGATAATCATTTTTCCTATAAGAGTCATTTATTTATTTATTCTGCTGTGGTATGTGAATTTTGTGAATGATCCTATTTATTCCATCTTCTTTGGAAAATTTTGATAAATTTTCTTGCAGATGATCTGGCAAAGCTCTGGAGTTTAACAGTGCCAAGACTGGAATGAGGCAGAGGTTCAGAGTTGAGTATATAGCCAGACTGCCTGACTTTTCCCTGACTTGCTGAACAAATCCAGGAATCTATTTAATCACCCTGTCTCAGTTTGCTGATGTCCAATATTATCTCATAGTGATGTTATAATTAATAAGTTTGATTTGTGAAACATGTGAGATCACATATACTCCAACAGAAATTTATATCTCCCCCACACCAAATCCTTACTATTTTTTTCATAAAATGGGAAAATCCCCGAAATATTACTCATTGCTTCTTAATGTTTTAATATATAAACTACTAGCAATATTTCTATTCAAAGTTATGTTACGTTAAGAGAAAACTTATGTGAATATGCTAAGTATTATTTTCATTTATTATTTTTTCTTAGATACTATCAGCTTTAAAATATTATATGTATACTAATATTTGTATGTATGTATGATTCTATACCACATGCCCAGGTAGGTATGGTAGATTCTCTAGAATTGGAGTTTCAGATGGTTGTGAGCCACCATTTGCATGTTAGGAATTAAATCCTGGTCCTCTCAAAGAGCAGACAATGCTCTTAACTCCTAAGCCACTCTCCAGACCTTAGTTTCTTTTTCTCCCCTCTTTTTTTCTTAATCCAGGTGTAGTTAGTTGCAATTAACAAGAAGAAAGATGAGCTTACTATACACTCACAGGAAGTGAGAGTATTTTACTATGAACTAATTAACTCATACAATTGAAAAAGATGGGAATCTTTTGGTATGATTTCACCTACATAGGTTTCTATGCTAATGAATAAATTTGTAGCTAGAACCTTTGTTCATAGTCCTTAAAGACAGTTTGCTACTTATGCAAATTCCTGTGGAAAGGCAACCAGGACTGGGCTGAGCAGATATTGATCCAGTGGCAGTGGTTGTCATAAAAGGGGCAGGGCTGAAGCAATTCAGGTTACAGGAAACCACAGTGCCTTCCTCTATTGCGGTCTCTCTAGACAACATTATCAATGATGTGGCAGTCGCCATTTCCTGGTCATTTATAAGGAAGCGATGCTGCAGCAGACATTGCTGGGTAGCTCTCTGTGTCATCCTGTTTCACACACCTGCCTTCTTTTATTTTCCCAGCTCTGCTTTCATGTTCTTCATATCTTTAGAACTTCCTCAGTTTCACACCTTCTAGTGCTGGTGTGTGGCAGCTTCTCTTACATTTTATATTCTTTATGAATGCCAGGAAGCATAGTAGAAGCATATGAAATTTCAAGACATTCAGACTTGGATATAAAGTGTAGTTTTGCCTCTTAGTAACAGTCTAACTGTACCAAAGTTACCTAACTCCTCTGAATATTGCTTTATATTTGTATATGTTAGTGACAGGAAACAAAAGTAAAAGCACCCCATATAGAAATGATAAACTCTGGTCAGAGCTTGATTGTGAACTCCAGTAACCACAATACACAGAAGACAGATGCAGAATTTATTGGGAGTGTGGAGTCAGCCCGAGTAACATAAGGAATCTCCAGAGGCAAAAATGCAACAATGAATGTGACATTAGAAATTATTTGCAGCTAATATGCTTGATTGAAGGGTAATATCTAAATATGTAAATTATAGTCATGCCAAAAACTATTCTGGTTAAAGGTAGAATGTGTAAGAAATTGGAAAAGGCACTTCACCAAAGAAGTATAAAAGCACACGAGACCCTTAGCATCAAACTAGTGAACCAGAGACAAGTATATCTCTCAGGTTGGTTAGTCTGCCTGCATAACTAATCTGTAAGTTCTAGACCAATGAGACAACCTTTTCATTAACGGTGTGTCAGGTACACGAGCAGTAAGATGTGAGGTGATCATCTGGTCTTAAAATACACACTTGAACATGCAAACTGATTTCCCAGATCTATTATGATCAATGTGTTTTGTTTTCTTTATGTGAGTTTTGGGGCTCAAAGTCAGGCCCTCATTCTTTCAAGGCAAGCAATTTACTTACCAAATTGAATCCTCAGTCTTCATTTTCCTCCCAAGTAGGCACCTTTTTTAGTGGTGGTTAGTTTTGCTGTTGTCTAAGGGAGGAACGGGTTATGTCATGTTTGTCTCTGCATGTGGTTGGTGGAATCCACAGGCAGCCTTACCATGCTAAAAATATCACAGAGTGCAATATGTGCTTACTGGAGTACACATTCAGCTCCCTCCCTGACTGATATGAAGTGAAGCCACACACAACATTTCAGATGAACAGAGGGGCAACAGCTGCACTTGAGTCCATCAACAAACTATAAATTTTATCTCAATTAGAAATTTAAAGTAGTTGAAGTGAAAGAAAAGAAACAGAAAAATAACTCAAGCCAATGTGATCAAGCTGAAATGTATCTTGGTCACCAGTGAAGACATTTAGTTTGTTTTCAAGGGAAACACTCCTGAGTGGCATTTCCTGGAGACCAGATGGCAAGTTAGATTCACTATTTTCTTTCCAAAATAACTTGTGTTTTTGTCATTATAATGTAACATTTACAGAAAACTGTCAATATGCTGGCCTTCTGTTGGGCATTGTCCTGCAGGAAACAGTTTTATTTTTGAAGCTGCAGTGATGAAGCAATCACAAGTCTCCAGCCCATTAAAGGTTACAGACAGAAATCATGAAGGAGAGAGCAGGAGAGACCAAAAAGACATGCCCAAGCTGAGTAAGTAATACAACTTACATGAAATGATACCACAAAGCCCTGAGAACAAAGAGAGCAATTTGATCTGGTTATAATAGGACTTCATTAATATAAAAGGTTATGGGGACTCCAGTGACTCCCCAGATGTCAATCTCCAGGTAGCCTTGCAGAATTGCCTGATCAATTTTGTCTTCAGCATTTTTTTGCTGGATCTGACCAAAAATGTTTTGCATAGTTCTCTGTCTTTCATAGAATGAGCTGATTAACCATTGCAGTTCTTAATTGCTGTCAGCATTTACTGCAGTTATCACATGCTTATAGACCTCAATCTAGCAAGCTACTTGTGTGAGTATGAAGGATACTTCCAGTACCTTCTAGGAATTGACCAATTTTGTTTTAGAAAAGCCTAGATGGGATCTTACTGTCATTTTATGTTTAGATGTGTTCTCTGTAGGTTTAGTCTCTCTTGGTCTTAGCAAGTAGCACAATCACATTACTCGAATCTGGTAACCTTGGTGTTTCACATTTTCTTCCTCTCCACAGCTTCAGTAATGGAACACAAGTATCAACTAAGAAATGCATCCAAACTAAGGTAAATGCCCCAGATCATATTAGCACAGGGCAGTCCACTTATTGAAGATTGATTACATGAGGTATACCAGATATTACAGGCCAAGATTATGATACAGGGAGGATATAGAATTGGAATAGAATTGAAGACCCAGAAATGAACCCACACACTTATGGTCACTTGATCTTGGACAAAGGAGCTAAAACCATCCAGTGGAAAAAAAGGCAGCATTTTCAACAAATGGGGCTGGTTCAACTGGCGGTCTACATGTAGAAGATTGTGAATTGATCTATTCCTATCTCCCTGTACAAAGCTCAAGTCCAAGTGTATCAAGGACCTCCACATAAAACCAGATACACTGAATCTAATAGAAGAGAAAATGGGGAAAACTCTCGAACACATGGGCACAGGGGAAAAGTTCCTGAACAAAACACCAATGGCTTGTGCTATAAGATTAAGAATCGACAAATGGGACCTCATGAAATTACAAAGCTTCTGTAAGGCAAATGACACTGTAAATAGGACAAAACGGCAACCTACAGATTGGAAAAAGATCTTTACCAATTCTACATCCGATAGAGGGCTAATATCCAGTGTATACAAAGAACTTAAGAAGCTAGACTCCAAAGATCCAAATAGCCCTATCAAAAAATGGGGAATAGAACTAAACAGAGAATTCTCAACTGAGGAAACTTGAATGGCTGAGAAGCACCTAAAGAAATGTTCAACATCCTTAGTCATCAGGGAAATGCAAATCAAAACAACCCTGAGATTCCACCTCACACCAGTCAGAATGGCTAAGATCAAAAACTCAGGTGATAGCAGATGTTGGCGAGGATGTGGAGAAAGAGGAACACTTCTCCATTGCTAGTGGGAATGCAAGCTGATACAACCTCTCTGGAAATAAGGTTGGTGGACCCTCAGAAAAATGAACATAATACTACCTGAGAACCTAGCTATTCCATTCCTAGGCATATACCCAGAAGATGCTCCAACATGTAATAAAGACACATGTTCCACTATGTTCTTAGCAGCCATATTTATAATAGCCAGAAACTGGAAACAACCCAGATGTCCCTCAACAGAGGAATGGATACAGAAAATGTGGTACATTTACACAATGATATAGGGAGGAAATATAGATCTCCATTCAAATAGGGGTAGTACTAATGGAACTGTGTATTTATATCACATCATCTAGAAAGAGTGGACTTTTTAGTCTATATGCCTCTCAGATCTTGTTTGTTATTTAAGATGAGTATAAGAGATGTCACTATGGGTGTGTCCTGAAATATCTTAGTGGTCATGGGTTGTGTGTGAGAGCTCTGGCTAATGTTCATGTAGCACCATTTCTGGACTGTCAATATGCAGGAATAGCAATAAGGGTTAAAAAAACTGCTCTGAGAGTGAAGTGCCAGACACTCTTCCTTTAAGCAAGAATACTGCATCATTGATCACCATATGTATGTCCCCATTTGATATGAGCTAATGAATTACTGAAGCCATGCATAGCTGATAATTCTAATTATGTGAGTAAAGCCATCTTGAAAATATACTTAACAAAGATCTCAGGTAAATTTTCCTGGTGAAATTTTCTTAATGAACCCTCCCTGTAGCTACATCCAACCTTAGGTAATTGCATCATTTGGAAGTGGAACGTTCTAGAAACAATGGAACATGCTCTTTTAGCAGCATCTGTGTCTTGCAGGAGTGTCAGGACTGAAACAGATGAAGAAAATCCTATATCTGTCATCAATATTTCAGGGACAAAGACAAAAAAAAATGCAGCCTCTTAAGATGTTTATTATCAATTATTTTTACTTTACTACCACTATCTGTGGGTTATTAAGATAGACACTTCATCATTCTTGAGATCATGTGTGAGACAAGTCTGGAAAGAGCCAGCTGGCCTTGCACCTGCTCTTTAGAAACAAGATGGGAGAAAATGAACTCACAGACTGTACTTGTCTTCCATTACTTTAGATGACAGAAAGATATTTGCTTTGTGTTTACATGGGAAGTGGTTCTGAGATTTCAATTCTCTTTTGAAAAAAAAATATCTGACTATTTTAATCTATGCCTCACTTACTATATATAGGGAGGGAGAAAGTGTGGTGATTTTGCCTTTCAGTTAACACTTCTTGAGAAAATTGGATAGAGTGATATTCAATTCTTTACAGCACCAAAGTTAAAGCATTTAAGTAAATAACATGTATCGTATTATACAGAGTTGGGTTCCTGTTTCCCTGGACAAATTCAAGCCTGCAAAAAAAGAAATAAGATGCAATGAGCCTCAGGCACAGTAAATGTGAAGGAATTCTGCTAGTTAATCAGTCATCCAATTTGACTACTTAATAAACCTAGCATTTGCTCATGAGGGTCTTTAGTTCTAAAGAGAAATTTAAGACAGAGTTGACAGTATGTGGAAATAGAGAAGGTCCACAATTACTATACACCCTACAGTGAAGCAGCAGCAAGGTGTGGTGTTGTCACTGGAGCTTTTGAAAATGTGAGTGACCTACTCCCAAGCGTTGGGTGAGTCATTGCTTCACATGGAGAGGCCAAGGAGCTGCCCTCTCAGATCTTGGTGGGAAAGTATTCTTGGGTCAGGAGAGGTGGATGTTTGTGAGAACTTTGAAACTGAAGGGAGTGTGCTTTATAAGCCTGGGAGAGAAGATATTCCCAAGGCTGATGAGGTTCTTGTTGGGGAGAATCCCTAAGAAGGAGGAGTCAGGGCTGAAGTCAGAGCTTGATGAGGAAGGGATGGGGTTTTGGCTGATATTTTGGTAAGGTCATTGACATTTCTGGGTATTAACAGAGTCCCTTTCTTCTTGATCCAACTTTAGCACTGGGACTTAAAGCAGACTAAATTTCTGAAGTCCAAGGTCAATGGAAGATCTATATATTTCATTGATTTCAGACAATAGGGTGAAAATCTATCCTCTCCCTCATCCTCCTCTCTCTCAAATCAGAGCAGAGTAAACAGATCTTTCAACAGTATGTAGAGGTAGGGCATAGACAGCTATAGGGTTTGCCAGGCCTCTAGCCAACAGAGCCTGCAAGATAGATTGGGGAAAGAATTTGAAAACAAAAATACTGACTAACTCCTCATGGCATTATACATTTATTGATCTACACCTGAAGATCTGCACATTGTACTCCTTCTTCTAGCTCCTATCTAGTAGGGTATTGGCATATTAGAATAGAACTATGGTGTAACATGCTAAAATTTGCAAATGAAAATCAATGTGGAAAGCAGAGGGCAACTCCTAATTATAGCAGCGAACTTGAGGAGGGCTCTATGATGTTGGTACTTTGGGTGAATATAGACAGGTAAGTAGAAGTTTGTGAGCTCTAGGAAGGAGAAGGTAAAGGGTTAAAAATGCCAGAACTTCAGCCTACTAGAGACCAAATCCAGAGTCAGCCTATGGTGTCCTGTGTGTATACGGAATTTTCCCAGTCTTTCTGTCTCAGCTCTTCCACTCCTGAGGGAAGGAGATGCTAGTAGCAGGAACTCCAGAGTGTTTGTCAACATTAGGGAAGGGCAGCAAGTCAGGACTTAGTAAGACCAACAGAATTACTAGAAAAGTCTCCTAGACACAGAGACAAAGGCAAGTATGTGAAAGGTCACAGGGGTTGAGAAACTGGAGCTCTTCAGAAGCAGGCAGTAAGACAGGAAGACAAGCAGTGGTGCAAGGGATTCGGGTACAGCTGAATACTTCTTATGATGGGAAGCCACTGGCTGAGCATCAACTTCAAGGATTATGGCAACCTCTGGTGCTTTGAGGGAATCACAGGCAGCATTGAGGACAGAACTGGATAATAAAGTCTGGTTTAGCTATTTTTTTAGTCACTGTGTACAAGTACCCCACAGAAGCATTTAACAAAGGAGAAATTTATTTCTGTTCATATTTAAAAGGCTATAATTCTCCCTATGACCTCTACACATATGTGCATAGGCATGTTCATTCTCACACCCAGAAGATATACCACATACTCACCTGTATATATAGATACACACAAAGTATACATATGTGTGTGTTTCATTGTATAAAAACATTTAAAAACCACAAATAAGTGGTCTATAATATACTATGTAGATCATACTACGTAAGTTTTCATAGGGTAAAAAGCCATCATCATCATTTCTCTCTCTCTCTCTCTCTCTCTCTCTCTCTCTCTCTCTCTCAACATAGAGCAAAGAAGCAAATAGGGCTTTTGATGGTATGTAGAGGTAGGGACTAGACAACAAAGGGACCTAGGCAACAGAGCCTGTAAGATCGCATGCTTTCCATAAGTGATATGATCTAGTCTTTGCAGCAAACTTATGGGAAATGTAATGCTGTAAACATGCTAAAGAGGGGAACAGAGTTTTAAGAGCATATTAAGAATGGGGTCATGGCCGTACAGCTACAGAATAGCATCCAGGACAAGATGGAACCCTAGAGTTTTCCAAACTCCCATACATGTTGTACCTAATTCTCTTTTTCCAGGTGGTATGTTGAATTCTTTTTCTGGAACTCCTTAGTTTTCAAAGGTTCTAATTTTCTATGTCATTTGAATTAAAGTCACCAAGAAAGGCACATTCATCCCCCCCCACCCCCCAGGTTAAATCAAATCTATTTCTCCTCCCCAGAGTTAGTGTGAAGATACTATGAGGTTATTCAGGCAAGGATCTTTTTGACAGTGGAATACTCTAGAAGTGAGAAAATATTATTCACATCCTTCTGAGTCTGTGATTCTCATCTTACCCAAAGTTAAATCACTAGAAGAGTAATAAGGGTCTATTTCAAAGTGATATCTCTCTAATAGACATGTGCCAAGACATTCTTGTGAACCAGATGTTTCTGAATGAGTCTTTTAGGCATACAGTGTTATCAATGGGGACAGTGGGCTTTTAGTTCTTATAAAAGTTCTTTATTTCCTTTCCTTCTTTTTAGCATCTGTCCATTTATGCTCTGTGCTTTACTTTTGTAGATGATTGTTGCTTCATTTTATAAGTAGAAATAATATTCCATAAATTAGATTTTAATACTGCAGTTTATAATATTCACCTTGAGTCTATATTAAAAACAATGTAACACCAAGTTTTCTGAGCAACAACTGCCTATCAGAATTTTGGTGGTATTGAATACAGTGGTTATTTTTCTACAGAGAATTTGATCTGTAAAATTATATTTTATATTATGAATTTGTTGGGGTTTTGATATTTAAATATTTGGTGGTTTCTTCATGTTTATGACTTTTATTATGAATTGACTCATATGTGTAAATTGTACATATATATGGGATATACATACAGCATGTGATGACTAGACAAGGTTACTGGCTTAATTGCATCAAACAATCATCATTCCTCTATGTTGACAACATTTAAAATCCTCTAAACTACTTTAAAATATACAATTAAATGTTGTGCAACCATAGTCACCCAGAAAGCTATGGGCCTTGTGAGTTATTGTGCCTACCCCTCTGTACTGAATACCTATTAGCTATCTTCTTCCCATGTACCCGTCACTCTGTTAATCCTCTGCAAACTACATCAGCACTCTCTTCTTCTATAAAACTGACATTTTCCATTTTAACATGTAAGAGAACAAACATATTTTCTTTCTGTGTCTGACTTCTTTCATTTAACACAATGTTCTTCAGTTTCACTCATTTTGATACAAGTGGGAGAATTTAAAACACACTGTGGAGCAGGTTTCAATCATGATGTTTAGAGCCAGTCAGGAACTATTACCTGAGCATCTGTGGATTCAGAAGCAGATGTCCTCTGGGGAAACTCATTAGAAAAATGTCACTTCTGATTATTTTATTCTGAAATCTTTGTAAACTCATCACAACAAGCAATCAGAAATATTTCTATGAGTAGATATTTATAAGATCCCCTCCACCAGCTGGAAAGAAAAACAAATCACCGTTTTTATATGAATTATCTTTATGCATATATTAATATTATAATTCATGTTTAATAGTTGTTCTACTAGAAATTAAGATCTAATAAACCTTTATCAGGTCTTATGGTTAGTTTTTGTTGCTATATTGACAACAACCTTGAGCCACCCAGAAAGAGGGAGCCTCCACTGAAGAATTGCCTCTGGCCTGTTGTCATGTCTGTGATAAAATATCTTAAATGATGATTGATACAGGATATCTCAGCCCATTGTAGGTGGCACCATCCCTGTGATGATGGTCCTTGTCTATATTGTAAACCTAGTCAAAAATGAGATGTGGGGAATGAGCCAGTAAGTAATGTTTCACCATGGTTTCTGCACTAGGTTCTTTCCTTGCAATTCCTGTCTTAGCTCCTTTGCTGACTTCCTTTAATGATGAATTGTGAGTTAAAAGTTCAACATAAGATGAACCCTTTCCTCCCCTATGTTACATTTGTCAGAGTCTTTCATCACAGTAACAGGAAAGTAGACAGGGTACAAAGTTAACTCTGCAGAAATCAGCTATCTCATGTCTTCCATACAGAAATTTCTGGAAGCCTGCTCATGTATGTGGGTATGGATTATTTCCAATATTTTATGCCTGACTGTGAAGCTGATGCTTCACATTTGTGCTTCCATTAAGATTGATGTTACATGGTGTGTACTCACTTGTAAGTTGATATTAGCCATAATCTAAAAGATAACCTGATACAATCCATAGATCCAAAGAAGTTAAGTAACAAATAGAACTTATGGGAGGGGGAAAATTGAATTTCACTGAAAGGGAGAAATAGAATAGAGTTTGTAGGTGAATCAGAAGTAGGGACTCAACAGGGCAGGAGATGCAGATGGAAACAGTAGGGAGAGAGTACTGAAAGAAACAACTGGAATGGGGGATCTCTGGGCTCAACTTAAACCTAGGATAATGGAAACTCCCAGGAACCTATGAAGGTAATCCTACCTAAGCCTCCTAGCTAATGTGGGCATATGGATCTTGAACCAGCCATCTCCTGTAATGAAGCAAGCCTTCCAATGGAGGGATTGGGACACCAACTTAGTCAAAAAATCTTCGACATACAATTAGTCCTGCCTACAAGATGTACAGGGATAAAGATGGAACAGAAATTGAAGAAATGGCCAAACAATGACTGATCTAGCTTAAGGCCCATGCCATGATAGGGAGCCCATCCCATGACACTGTTAATGGTATTCTGCTATACTTGCAGACAAGAGCCTAGCATAGCCATCATCAGAGATGCCTCACCCAGCAACTGATGGAAATTGATGCAGAGATCCACAGCCAAACATGAGGCAAAGCTGGGAGAATCTTTCAGAAGAGGGGGAGAAAGGATCCAGAGGGGTCAAAGACACCATAAGATGACCCAGAGAATCAATTAATCTGGGTCCATAGGGGCCCACAGACACTGAACCACCAATTAGAGAGTATACATGGGACTGACTTAGACCCTCTGTACATATGGAACAATCTTGTAGCTTGGTCTTTATGTGGGAAACCTAATAGCAGAAGCAGAGGCCTTCTCTGACTCTTTTGCCTGCCCTGGGGATCCTTTCCTGATTCTGCTCTGCCTTATCAAGCCTCAATAGGAGAAGATACACTTCGTCTTACTGCAACTTGATAATGCTAAGGCTGGTTGATATCCATGGGATATCATGAAGAAAAAGGGAGGAGGAATGGATTGGAGGAAGGGACGAGGGGAGGAAGGATAAGGGGGAAAGGAGGTAAGGGAAACTGTTGTTGGGTTGTAAAGTAAATAAATAAACAAATTACTTAGGTAAAATAAGATTTACTTTATATTTTGGACTTAGATTTAGCCAGAAAGCTAATGTGCTAAAGATTGTTCACAAGTAAGTAGCCCATTAGTTGTTGAAGAGGTGGGCACTAGTTGCAGACAGTTGGTTACTGGGGTCTGCTCTTGAGGATTGCATTACAAATCAAGAATCTTTTTCAGTTTTGCTTTCCTTCAGCCAGGAACTGAGTAGTTTTGTATCTTTAAGAAGTTCTTGCAATGCTTTTCTATATCATCATGGGCCTGAAACTACCAAGCCAACTAACCAAGAGAAGGGACAGATGAAACTGTGGGGACAAAATACTTCTTCTACCTTCAGTTTGATATATCTCATGTGTTTTGTCACAGGGGCAAAACTCTGACTAAAAAATATCAAGGCTATCACTCTATTCTAACAGTCACAATATTTTGGGTGTTAATAATGGACAAACTTAGCTTTTCATACCTTAGATATGAGTTGTAATTCATACAGATCTACATTTTAACTTCATTTTATTTCTTTTAAAAGATTATTTATTTATTTATTTATTTATTTATTTATTATGTATAGAGTTTTGCCCATCTGTACACTTACACACCAGAAATGGGCATCAGGTCCCATTATAGATGGTTGTGAGCTACCATATGGTATCTGGGAATTGAACTCAGGACCCCTGGATGAGCAGCCAGAGCTTTTAACCTCTGAGCCATCTCTATAGCCCCACATTTTTACTATAAATAAGAGGTTATTAGACTTTGGGAGTGTCTAAGTGAAATAACTGAATTATTTGCAGAATTAATTGTGAGATTTCAGGGTACTGTGATTGAGATCCCAACATTTTTATATGTAGAATTCAGTCCTGATAATAAGCACAGAACATAACATAAGCAAAAAAAAAAAAATTGTCCTAATAAAAGTACACTGGTATATATTAAGAACTTTCTCAAAGTATAGAGTAGGCATTGTGTTAGGAGTACTGAACACATGACATGTCAATACAACACATATAGTGCTTAACATTTTAAAGCAGAAGAATGCAGGCTCGGGGAGGAAATTTTGCTCAACCAAGGGAGCAGGACTGAAAGAAAAGAAAGAAAGATTCAGTGTGAGCTTCCATTAGCCTGGTCTTGGGGTCTGACGTGCTTGGCTTTTTATTGGTGAAGTCAGTTTATTTTGTGTTTTACATTTTGTTATTTTTATATACTCCATTCTTCCTGGGCACACTTGTTACAACTGAGAGCATGATATAGCTGTACTCTATTTTCTAGGGTCACTTTATGCATGGTAGTGGAAAGTCTCCAGAGAAAGGCCTCTGAATTGTATTTCTGCAAATATAGCCTTATAGAATGCCAGAACTCCTTAGATATCAGAGTTCACCATAGTGACAAAAACTAGAGCCCAAACAACTGCATAAAATTTCTACATTGGTAGGAGATTAATGAGGCTCAGAAGTTCCCTTAGTGTGATAAACACAAAATAGCACGAAGATGGCTCTCTACCCAAGAAGAGTCTTGTAGAAAGAGAACTTCTTTTGTTGCCCAACTCTCTTTATCTTGTTAAGACACTACTGAAAGATCATTTCTCAGATGTTTCCCAGAAGCCTTGTTCACAGTACTTGTCTCTAGTTGACTCTGGTTCTGACCCCTTTAGGTTGATGGAATTTTTCTTGTGACTCTTTCCTGGACCAATCCTCACCTGTCCATCTAATGGGGCTGACTCTCTTGCTTACTAGAATTCTTGTTATGGTTCATCAGATTGCCATGCAAAAACAAGACACACCTGGTTTATGAGGAAATAACTTTCAATCAACTACTGGTGTACGTGTGGGGGGAGGGTGAGAGAGAGACAGAGAGAGACAGATACAGAGAGACAGAGATTGTGGTAAGGAGGGACAGAGAGAGAGGGGGGAGGGAGAGATGGAGAGAGAGGCTGTGAGAGGGAGAGAGAGGAGAGGGAGGAAGAAAGAGGGAGAAAGTTATGCATATGAACTTTTCTTTGAAACTTAGAGGGACCTTGATTGGCCTCCTAAGCATCCAGAATGCTTCAGGCTTCATGAACCTCCCAGGTAATACCCACCCTAGGAGGCACAAGTACCTGATGGCCTTCTGCCCATGTTTGGTGGTTGTTCTCAAGAGCCAGAGGTAGCCTAAGGGCCTGGGCAAGGCTTATCCTGCTAGTGAGTACTCCTAGAGATGGGTGTAGTTGGGGAAAAGCAGCAAACAACCTGATACTCAGGGCAGATCCCAGACATGAACCTCTACCCAGCTTTTCTCTTTCAATTTCTACTCCAGCCCCATGATGAGAAAAACCAAGCTCATCATTTCCCATAAATTTCATTTTTTTCTCCAGTGATTGGCATTGTTTATAGAACAATATGTCTGTGTCAAGTTCAGTTTCTGAAGGCTCCTGCTCATGCCTCTTGCATGCTGATAGCATGGGCTCATCTTGAACTGCTGCAGGCACCCGGGCCATTAGTGCTAACAGATGCTACGATAATAACTCTTTAAGCTCTTGCTCCAGGAGAGCTTATTTGAATCATTTTATTCATAATGATGAAGGCCATAAATTCTGAGGAATGTTAGAAACCAAAATGCCTGTCATGTCTGTGGCAAGGGCAACTAAGAGCTGGTTTTTTTCAGGTAGGAACCTGAAGTTCAAATAAAATCTTCCCTGTAGCTTTTGCATTTTATTTGCATGAGGAGCCAACCCACTGTGTTTACTGAAGTTCAAAATTAGGTCTGAATAGTCTTTTCAATCTCAAGCTGACTGCTTGTTCAGCGACACCTGCTTAGCTCAGACTGGGTCAGAGCCAGAAGATGCAAAGTCATCATGCTTGAGGGAAGGTTGGTGGTTCTTAACAAACCAAGAATGACATGCACTGGGGCCTTTGAAATAGACCAGGATCCAAACCAGCTTCCCAAAGAGATGCTAATGGAGAAAGAGGATGGGAGGGAGGCAGAGAAATGAGAATGTGATTAGAGAGCTCTCCAACAAGCTGGCATTCTCTGAACTCACTGAGTCTCAGCAGAGCCAAACCTTCTAACACAAACACTAAATGTCAAGTGGCAGGCCTGTGTTCTCACCTGTTTGTCTTCCTCTAATTCCCAAATCAGTTTCTAATTGCCTTAAGTTAGGGAATCATGGGAAAACAGACTCTCTCTCTCTCTGGCCCTAAATGTCTGAAGATTTCACATGATGTATAATAGAGTGCATTTTAATTACCTGGAAAAGCTATATTTGATGCCAGCACAAGTATAATGAGCATAATAAACAAGAATATAAAGAACAAGTTTCAATTAATATAACAGTAAATTAAAATGACCTCATCACTTCCCTCAGTCCTTCTTTTTATTTTTGTGTAGAACTATGATGGCTGGCATGTTACTTAAGGCTTGAAGTGAAATGATCAGATTGTTAGCTCTAATAAATGTTGCTTTGGGCCATTCTAGGATATCTGAGTATGTAGTCTGCTAGTAAAATAGATTCATCTTTTTCTTTGTAGATTTTCTATTTTATTTTAACAGAGAATCTTGAAAGTTGAGATAAATCTTCACACACACACACACACACACAAACAACAAATTAAAGAAACATCCCAAGAACATTAATGCTATTTAGATTGAATTCAATTCACCAGACAGCTTAAGAGTTGTTAACAAATCTATGTAACATGACGTTTATTAAAATATCTAGATAAGTAAGGCAATGTTTCTCTTTAGGGTTAAAAAAGTCTTATTTCATTTCTTAGTTCAATGTTCCCTGGGCACAGTGTGTAGAGTTATAGCTAAGTTTTGGGTAAGGATGTGACTTGGTTGGTAGGGTGTCAAATTAGCATGCATGAAACCTGATGATTGGTTCCAAGGACCACACAAACTGGGTGTGATGGGATATGTCTGTCATCTCAGCATTCAGGTGGTAGAGACGGAAGGATCAGAAGGTCAAAAGCTTTTTCAAAGGTGTATTGTGTTTGAAGCCAGTCTGGGCTTTATAAGACACTGTTTCTGAAAAGAAAAACTCCTGGGTTCTGACTCAAGAGTCTCCTGCGTTTTTCTGAGGTTTATCCTTGAGTAGTGAGTTCACAGATGGTTTGTTAATCTTGATACAGTGATGGGAGACTATGGTATGACTGTATATCCTGGGTGTTTTGTCCCTTAACATAATTCCTAATGCTGCAGTGCTGAGAGGCAAGGCCTTTGGGAAATGCTTGGCTCATGGGTAAACCTGCTGTTTGGAGTAACTTAGATGACAAAGTTAAGAGTGCATTCCAGCGCTCACTCCATCTTACCTGTAATGTAGCAGAACTTAGCCGAAGACCCTCACTGGATATTTCACAGATGCCAGAACCATGGTCTTGGAAATCCCAGCCTCTAAAACCGTAAGGTAAAAAATCCTTTACTAAATACTGATTACATGGGCTGCAGTGGTCTGTTACAGCAACAGAATTTAATTAAGGTGAGATATAAGATAGCATACAAGAAAGGGCTTGAAGTTGTGCCAAACACTATTAATATGTTAGTTCCCATCATTGGCCTCAGCTGCCTTTGACTGTCTACTTCCTTGGTCATGACCCATCCAGTAACAAACACCTTCCCTATGGAGGGGTGCAGAACTAACCTCTTGATTGCTCTGATCACCCTGCTGCATGGCTAATGAACCACATAGCTTTGTCTGCCAGCTTTGTTATGCACTTTGAATTCAGCATCTGTATTTTTGGTACTATGCCAATCTTAATGAAGTTGTCTTGTTGTTTTCTAAATACCTTTGGACACCTAAGGGCATAATGATGAGGCTCGGGTGTATGATAATGATAAAATGTGGCACAGGCTGGCTGGGCTGTAGCATGAGTCAGGTTTGACATGAACTGATGAGATTTCTTGAAGTCTGATCTCCATTTGCACTCTTTCAAGATGGAATGCAGCAATGGGGACTGATGGCTTCTTGCATTGACTCTCAAGAATTATGTGTCTAGGAGACAACATTAATTTGTATTGCATGACTCATGCTGAATAAAAACAAGTTTGCATTCAAGAATCATGCATTCCCAGCTAATTAATCGCCCTTGTAAATGTTGGGGTGGATTATTGGTTAGTCACACACACTTTTTTCGTTTTTTTTCTTTTTCTTTTTTTTTTTTTTTTAGTTCCCAGAATGAAGGCAGGTGCGACACGCTGGCTCACTATATAATTTTTCATGCCTGAATCAGCCCTGTGTATTTCTGTCGTTTTCTACACCCTTTTCATTATGCTCTGTCTAAATACTTAACTGTCCAAGTGTGTTATTATCAAGTAAGACTATCCACAAGTATTTCAAAATGATTTAGTTCGCGTCACTGAGTTTCATGGCTTGAAACGAATCTAATCTAATTCCCTTTACTTTAAATACATGGCAGAGGAGACAGTAGGCAACTAAGGAAGTTCCCTGCACTGCATTGTCAACAATGGAGCTGTAATATTTTCTGAGATCTGGTTGTGGATCAGATGTCATAAGAAGATATGTTCCAATTATAACATTATTTTTGATAATTTATATATATTTAAAAAACACTGTGTTTGCATGTGTGTGTGTGTGTGTGTGTGTGTGTGTGTGTGTGTAAAATGACACTTGAAATCTTAGACTTGGTTTAAATTTGTCCTTGTGGTCATCAATAGAAATAAACTATATTAAAATGGGTGAACATTATATTATTACTGCTTAGAAAAATAAAATATTGTATTATAATGTCACTTTTCAAAGGTCATTCTTCTACTTTAACACAGTATCTAAAGGTTGGTAAGATAGGCAAGGGAGGAAAAAGGAAAAACAGATAATAGAATCTATCAGAAGAGACAGAGCAAAGCTTGGATCTCCCAATTTCTAAAATGTATTCCAGTCTTTATCCATGTGGAGTCAATTATAGTGTCAGTGACTCAGAACTGCTCTGTGGTATCTTATCATGTCTTCATTTGCTTTTAAAGAAAAGTCACCATCATAGTAATTAGGTAAATGAAATTTGGTTTAATTCCACTTGATTTTAAAATGAGCACATGAAACAGAGTCCAGAGATAATAAAGGAGATAACAGGAAGTGGAAGCCTGTGCTTTCCAGATTAACAATCATTTCATATTAAAATAGTGGTTTATGAAAGTGTATGACTCAAAGTGTTAAGTGAGCAACACGAATGCAACACAGGTTGATTTTACATAGTATCTTCACCATAGCCATAGCCAAGGATGCTGATCTCAGCAAATAGGACTGAACTCCATCTATTTCCCCTATATATAAACATACACAGCAAAAAGTCATCTTTCTATTTATGGGAAACATTCTGGCACAGCTGAATCTCTAGTACTACTGCTCTTGACTTAAAGGGGCAACTATTTAATAAGATAAGGGCTTCTTAAATACTAACATTGTCAATATTATATCTCATGGCTCATAGGGAGGTAGGATTTACAGTGTGGATACACTACACAAAATAATTAGTCATCTATTGAGTAGAATGGAGTCAGATGTCATAGGAGTTTATCATAGTTTTAAGGAGAAATGGACTCAATTGATATTGTGTGAACTGTTTATCTTGGGAACTTTTTATTTAAAACTTTCAAACCACATTTGACCATGACTGAAAGCATGGAAAATGCAAGCAATCTATGAGAAAGTAATGTCTGTATCACATTTATTAAAAGGAGGACATGGAAACTGTCATCCAAAGAAAAAGAGTTCCTGGGTGTGACTGTGTCCTCTAAGCAGATATGGGACATCCTCATTCACAATACCATATTTGGGAGTCAGAATGTATCAAAGGACTGTTTTCAACTGGTTAGATTCTAGAAGGTTGAACAACATACAGTTCAGTCAAATTATGGGAGTATGAAGCTTCATAATGTTCTGAGTCAGGGATGAGAGTTTAGGCTGCCTGGGTTCTTTGCCCTGTGTACATGAACATATGCATAAAGTAACATCACAGTCACTAGTATCCAGCACACTTTTTTCAAAAGAAACATTGAATGGTTGTGAATAACAAATGGAAATACATCTTGCAAAAAATTAGCATTGTGCTTAAAGAATGCATGAAATTGAAATGTCCCATGCCTCAGGCAATATTTCTGTATTGTGGACCTGTTTGTTAAAGCTGTTTGCTAAAACTCCCATGACCTACCATGGGGGATTGTGCTTCCTTGATGGCTCTGTCCATCCTGTGGCCAGTATTTTTCCTGATTCACCTCGATACACTTTAGAGTTTATCATCTTGACTGAAGATAAGAATGCTTAATTTGAGCAGCTTTACTGAACAACTTCACATGATTGTCAATTTACATTGTCCCCCCCCCCCGAATTACTGTGAGATTTTTCATCTATTCAAGTACATTGCGATTATACCTGAGTTTTCTCACCCGTTCAAGCATGCTGTGATTATACCCATTCTTCCCTTTGTGCTATAAACGCCACTGAGGACCATAAATGGTGTACTTGTGTCTACAGGTTAGTGAAGGAGGGATGAGATGTTCTACAAAGCTATATAGACTTTTCACCCTTTCTTCTTTAAAAAACAAATTAAGTTCTTTAAAATTGATTTTGTGCCCAGTAGTTACAGGTGTGCATATACACCACACACACCATCTATGTCTATACTGTATTCCTTGGAGGTAAACTAGGGTTCTAGATGGCTGTGAACTACCTTGTAGGTGCTGGGGGTCAAAGCCATGTCCTCTGCAAGAGCAGCACCTTTCCTTCCACCCTCTTTCTCTGCTTTCTTATTCAATCACAATTCTGAAAATATTATTTGTGGGTTAGCATTGTTGGCTGAATCGTATCCTACTAATATTTCAGACCCAAAGCAAACCAAACAAAAATTTTGATTAACTGTATTATATCAATTCTGCACAGAAAATTTGGTCATGATTTATACATTAAAAGTAGCAGAGATGGTTACCATAGATAGTTTGGGTAGTCTTATGAGAATGTCTAAGTTCATCATTTGCATGCATTATAGAAAAATGTGGGTGTATTTGATAAAAGAAATTGAGAACATACTGGGGAATACCAGACATTAAAAAAAAATTTTTGCCATTGTTTGCTCAATATAAAATAACAGATCATTTTACTTTAACTTATTTTCTGTTGCAGTTTACTTTTTTCCATTTGATGAAGTATATTTACATATAAAAAGGAAAAGTAAGTGAGAATGAAATTCAACACACAGAGTGTAGGTGAAAATTGGTCATTCTTTGTCAAAAAAGGAAGTAATTAGATCTATTTATCTGTCTCAAAAGTCATTAATTCTTTGGTTTTGTTACTGCAGATATGAAAGGTTTTCCTTAAGATGTTCTCATAACAGGGCACAACCACAAATTTTTGTACTTGCCCCTCATGCCCAAAGGAAGTATGGCAAGACACAGATGGTAATTGAAGAATAAAGAAGTATTTTATGTAATAGACTAATGATAAAATTGAAGAAGACTCTATATTTCTTCAAATGTGTATCTTTTTAAAGGGCATTTGGAATTGTGGATTGTCTGTTTCTTTCTTAGTATCTCTCTATATCTATCATCTATCTATCTATCTATCTATCTATCATCTATCTATCTATCCATCCATTTATCCATCTATCTATCTATCTATCTATCTATCATCTATCATCATCTATCAACAGTTGAGGTTGTTATAAACCAGGTGGAAGAGACTCTGTGTGTTAGAACCCCAGTGAACACCTATCACTAAAATGAATGTGGAGATGAGTGTGCCATCATGAAGCTTAGGGGTAGAACCAAAGGGTAGCCACCAGAGGGTGTACAGTAGTGATCTATGTGTTTGCTGTACATTCTTGATCAACATGTGAGAAGATTTCTAGTGCAATGTACCTAGAGATATAATAGTCTAGGGAATCTGGGCTCAATTTATTTAACCATCTCTGGGAAGAGCCTGTTCAATGGAAAGTAGCTTGAATTCATATAACTGCCTTGTTAATTTAAATAAGGTTGAAATCAAGATGTGAATGTAGGACTCAGAATGCTGCAGGTCTGTAAGAGTAAAAAGAAGATTAGGTGAATCAAACAGGCTTTTGTTCTTATTCTGATTATAAGCTATATGATTTAGGTATCAGGTAATTCATCTACAAAATAAGATTGCTGACTTGTTCATAAAGACACTGGGGCTTTGGAGTTTATATAGCTTCCTCAAGGTCAACCAGCACTTGGTGAGAGCATGATTCTTTACTTCTGTGAAGTTCTCTGTTGTTTCAACTCAATCTCTCTCTCTCTCTCTCTCTCTCTCTCTCTCTCTCTCTCTCTCTCTTTTGGGTGTGTACATATTTGACAAATAGATTCACTGGACAGTCAAGAAAGACCTTGAATTTCTGACTCTGCTCAGTGTTAATTACAACCCTGCAATCAAGCACAAAATATATGTGCAATATTTACAGCATATGAGAATAAATGCATCAATTTACCAAATAAAACCCATTCTCAGTCTCACCCTCTTAAGTACTAGAATAATAATTGTTCAACCTTTAATAGTCATGTTAAACATGACTCTGTGTGTGTGTGTGTGTGTGTGTGTGTGTGCACTTGTATCCTACAGCAAGCCCTCAAGTTTTTAGAAAGACTATGAAAACTACACCTTTTAACCAAAAGACTTAAGGTGTTTAAAATAAAACTTTAAGTTTTCTCTTAAAACAAATACAAGTTCTGAGTTACCCAGATACTTGAATTTTACCATTTGAGTGAAGCCTGCATAGTAGAATGAATTCCAAGGTCCTCCTTTCAGTTTAGAGGCTGATGCATGTGAATCAAGGAACTCAGAAAGACTTTCCTCTTCACCTTAAAGAGCATTGCCCAAGTGACTCTTAGAACAGACCCAAATTCGTCATTTTCTTTCTGGAGTTTTCTATTGCCTCACTAAGCCTGCCTTTACAAATGACATAATTAAGTCATTAATAATGGCTAAATGACTGCCAGAATTGGCCCCTGAGTCATGGGCTATGTAAGGTTTAGCTCTCCCGAAGGTTTGTGTTTTCAGTCCAGTCCTGGCACACAGTACCTTGCCTAACCCAGCTGGAAAGTGCACAGTTACCACCCCATAAAGCAAAGCATTATCCACCACTGAAGACAAACTAAAACACCAGGATTTGAATATTCTATGTGGCATTGAAATCAGTCTGGATCTGAGAGGAATGCTTTATGGTAAGAACTTCCTTTACCTCTTACATATAGAGAGATATGAGAATTTACAATTCTATGGAATTTCAAAGTCACTCTTATCAAGGAAAAAAGGAAACAATTTTCTATCTTCTACTGACAGATATGTGTTTACTTGGTAAATTTATCTTTTTAATGCTATTTGCTTATGAACTGCACCTTAAATGAAAAAAATCCAAACTGGATGAACTAATAGCATTTTTCTTTTCTTTTGGGGTAGTAGCAACTGGACCTAGAGTCTTTTGCATGTTAGGCAAAATCTCTACCACCGAGCTGTATCCACATGAGTGGGTTTTTAAAGTCTACATGTACTTCTACAAAATTTCAGCCTTCTTCACATTTCTCACTTGTTGGGCATTTTCCTTCACTTTAGAGTATGTGGGAGACACTCCTGTGATAATATAAATGAGCAGAGACTCTCATCTTTTAAAGAGTTAGCATGCATTCATATTCTTCCTTAGAAAATGCATTTCATGTCTTTTTTTTGGATAATTTAGTGGAACATTTCTGGCATTTTATTCTATTATATATGTCCAACAAATGGTTTCCTAACTTTAGTAGCCTACCTCCCATTCCCAAAAGGAGTTAGTCTCAGGTCCTAGAGACAGATTACCTTCATCAAATCTCTGTAGGACCCAAAATGTTGACAGGGAAGGTTGCTTCATAGGCAACCTACAGGCTATGTATCAAGTTACTCCAGAGCAACAAATCTTCAGTAGTTCAGTATTTCTAGCTCTTATTGGTTAATGTTAATGTCAAAAAGGAAGACTAAGAACAAATAAAGTTTACACACAAATTTGGGACGTGGACTGTCTTTGCATCCATTGCCTTTTCTGACACTTTGACAAATGCATATACACAGATCATCAGAAACCAGATAGAGCTTACTGCCAAAGTTTGAAAAAAAAATGTGAGAGCCATTGAAACATACTTTTCTGGATAGTGTAGCTTAAGAACTAGATTGATGACAGCACCAGAAGTCATTACCACTCAAGACCCTGAGTGGCAGGAGTAAAATGAACACTGTGCACATGAATCTGACTTTAGTTGGCAGTCTGGGCGTGGCTCCCTTTATTCTTCTTCCCTTAAGGGAGGTCACTTGTTTAAGATAGAAGGGCTGTGAAGTTCTCTTGGTTTCATTCTCCTGGAAGTCCATAGAATCAAAGCCATTAGCAAGCATGGTGTCTTCTATGTGTGGACACAGAGATGTATGAGCTAGCATGATGTCCTCCATGTGTTGGGTATAGAAATGCTTATAGTCTCTGAGAGGCTGGTTCTGTGTGGCCATTACTGCTGGAGACCACCAAGTCTGTAGTATGGATCTCTCCTTCTTATTCATTCATGGAAGCTTTACTCATGGCTCTCCAGACATTTGCATCAGAATAGAGTGTGGCCAGCAATTACTTGATTCTGTTCTTTTTCTATCTTTTGTCTTTTTCTAGCCTTATATTGAAGAAAATGATCTAGAACTTCTCATGTCTCTGTCTCCAACTCTCGAGTGCTCCGATTCTTGAATTATATGTACCACCATGTCTAGTTTTATGCTGTGCTGGGGATTGAAGACAGTCTCATGCATGCCAGGCAAGGTTCCACCAATGTTGCTACATCTCTAGTCTTCTTTTTGTCTGTTTATGTGCTTTTTAAACATTATACTGTTAGGAACACTAATTGACACTCAGAGACACATGGCTGTGCCTTGCTAGTAAACACTACTAATGGAATGCTCAAAAGGTTCTGCCTGAAACACACATAACTCAAACTCATTAGGAGGTTATTCTTGATTGTTACCAGGCTTTATTTCTAAACTGTGAACATCTGAATTGTTCAAGCTAACTCAGCTTGAAATGTAAGAGAATGCAATGTAGACTGTCTTCTAGCCTGGCCCAACTACCAAAGCTATTAATTTACCTGAAAGTTCTCTCCATAACAGCTGACTCAGTAATTATGACCAGAGTGATAGGGAAGATCCCCCTTTGAAAGAAGGTAAAAATTTTATCCAAATAGGTAGTATAATGACTGTGGAAAGGGAAGCTTTCTGAGAGTGACACTTTGCATAGCAAGATAATTTTTTATTTAGGGCATCCATTTAAATGATTAGTGTAGAATTAGTGTAGCATCAATGAATGTAGATCACACTCAGTAACTATTTTTGCGTATTTCCTTATAAAGATATAACATAGCACTTGCTCCTGTTGCACTTTTCCTTTGTCAAAGTCATCAGAGTTTATATAATATATAAACATATATAAATGTACATAGTGTATAAATGCCATGAGCTACATTTGCCTCCTACTATTTACCATATTGTTATAATTTTCTTTTATTGTAGTTAATTCATTTTCTTGCTTTGTGGTGCTAAAGATTGAAGCCACCCCATCACACAAGATAGTTAATTAATAGCTCTGAATATATCTCCATCTTTGCTTATTACTGTAGATCCTTACATTGAAAGTCTGCAACATCCTAATACTGTGATGACCACCAACCATTAAATTATTTTCCTATCCACTTCATAACTGTAATTTTGCTACTGTTATGAATTATAGTATAAATATTCTTGGAGATAGAGGTTTCCCATGGGTTTCTACCCAGAGGTTGAGAACCACGTCTTATAGTGTTTATATTCATTTTCTGGTCTGGCTTCACAGATTTATATTCATTTATACCCTTGGTAATATATGATGATCTTCTTTATAGATATACATTGGTTGAAATCCAAGGGCTGGGGTCACCAAACTACATCTGATTATTATTTCATAAGACCAATAACATTTGAACAGTCGTGTAGATTGTAAAAAAAAAAATCTCAAGATCATTCACTAGCAGCATGCATGTTTCTTCATTAGAGAGCAAGAATCCTCATCTTAAGGAAAATAGTATCCTTGTTTGTTGTCTTCTTCCATTGCTGATTTCTAACGTGAATATTGTCTTTGACTTTTCTGTTGCTCTCCAGTACTCCTACTCCCATCGTATCTATCTCACTCAACCCCAGCAAGTAGTAAAATCTTAGAATATGAGACAAAATCTTATGTTTTCTGTTATATCCTAGTTATTTCAACTAAAAGTTTGTTAAATTACAGAGAAATAAATAAAAGTTTACACCCAACTATTAATGTTCTCCAAATTAAGAATTAATGTATATTGAAGGAAACACTAAAATGTCATAAGATCCCTCAGTGTCCAACAAAGATGACATGTTTCATTCACCTTTTCCCCATAATAAAATTTACTGTGATTTCAGTTTCTGACTTCTCAGAGGAACTATGAATCCTAGTGGAAACAAAGTAAAGTTGTCCCTTTTTCTGATTCAATGGGTTAAATTGATTATTTCTCTCAGTGTTACATATAAATAACCAAAAATGGCAGGTTTCTAGTGAGTTAGCTTCCTTTTCCTTTGAAAAGCTTACGTCATCCCCACATCATTGCATGGCTTCAGGGACTTTGCTTGACTTGATTGGAATGGCCATGAAATGAAAACAATACAAATATCTGGATGCAGGAATAGAAAACTGGTGTTGGTAGATGGGAAATCTCTGGTAGAGAAACCGTAGCATCTAAAGTAAACTCAGTGTGTTTGTTATATAGCACTGAATAGGGAGGTGAAATAGGAAAGTCCCCCATATATAGCTGGATCCAGGAGGCAAGTTTAGCTAATTGCAGTAGGAGACGTCCCTTAGGGAAATCTTCAGGCCATGAGCATCCAGAGAGAAAACAGTGGTAGATATTTTCTCCACACAGGTCAACCTTTATACCTAGATTGGAAGGCTTTCTCACTTTCCCATGGGTCTGAGGCTAGGGTCATTGACATATCCACTCCCAGTGGCAATAGCACAGATTCACTCAGAATTTCAAGCACTCATAGTTTCTTGTATTTCACACATTTTATAATTTCATGCTTATAACACCAGGGTTCAGAAAGCTGGTGCAGTAAGATTGCAATGACTTCCAGGGTATCTTGGGGGTATGTATTGGATTTCAGGGTACTTGGGAGTGAGATAGTGTCTTAGAAAAACAAACAAAAATAAAAATACTAGTTCTTATTAAATTACATGAGATAAATTATGTAGCAAAGAACTTTTCTTTCTTACATTTTTTAATAATTGAAGGCCCATTGGAGAGAATTACCTATAGAATCTATGTGCTCCACAAACACTTAGTCATTTGTGTGTGGTACTATTTTAACATTTAGAAATATATAGTAATTATAATTTTTACCCTGTTATTGTTCTACTGCTCAACCAAGTCATGGGGTTGAGGTCCTTTCAATACTTATCTTGATGGAGTCTGAAACATTATTCTCTATAGGTCTTTTTCAACCAATTTGCACATTGCATGCACAGTCAAGAGGTGTTTTCTGATACCAAAGATTTTGGATCAATTTTGCCCAGAGTGATGTGTCAGAGATCTCCTCTTTTATTAGTTTAATGTGAATAGGGTGATAATTATAATCCAGCATGATTGATTTATGTGGGACTCTTGGTTAATTTGTAATAGCCCTATTACACTTGGACTGTGTGCAAGCTCTTTAGTTGAACTCAAAGTGAAGAAGTCAGGAAGAATGCAACAGGGCAAATCCTATCCTTTTCTCAACCAGACCTGACATAATAAAGAGGTGCAGTGAGTACCTCTGCAATAAAACCCCAACTGTCATTGATCCAAAGGAAAACATAATGCCATCTACTGATGTCCAGTTTGGTCTTTTGTGTAAAATATCAGAACTACTTCTAATATGTTAAAATGAACATAAATCAATAACAGCATTCTATCATTTTATTAAATGAACGCTTTAACTAATTGACATCACATGAAAGAAATAACACTACATAAGTCTAGTAAATACTAGGGACAGAAGAGAAAGGACTGTAATAGAAACTATTGTTGTGAACATGCCATAGTTAACTGAAGCATTTGTCAAGCATCTTAGAAGCCAAAGTAACAATGAAGTTCTCTTTTTCTAACACACAAAAAAATAAACTAATCAGAAGTCATGCTTTTCTATCAGAACAATTTTTCACTAGTCTTTTATGAAGAACACTGCAATTAAAAAAAGCAAACAAACAAAAAAACATTGTTTCTCTCCATGACCATATTTTAATACCATCATTTAAAAAGCTGGTAGCAGGTACTATTTGGCTTCCTGATGATTTCAGGATATTTAGTAATTCTAGACTGTCATCATTCAAAGGAAGTATTCTGTCAGTATTCCCTTTGTTATAACAGTTAATAAGAATACAAACATTGAGGCAAGACCACCTTAATCTGATCCCCAACATGCTCCAAAGCATCTGTGTGACCCAGAACATGGTACTAAGCACCCTACATGAAAGTGAATTGCTTACAATGCTAAGAATGGAGCAAGAAAGAAATCCAAAGGATACTAGCCATCCTCTGTATATTCATTATTATTACTACCAGTCCATAATCACAACCATTCTATTTGTTCAAATATCTTAAAAAGACAAATGAATATGAGAGCTAGTAGATAGTTACTTGTGTCTCTTGTTTTTGACAACTATGAGATGTTTTGTAGAGCTACATTTGTTAATTCAAATTTTTAATAAAATCTTTCCTGAGAACAGCAGTATTCTTGAGGAACCACTGTGGTGTTTATTATATCTGTGGAATTCTTGGAATGAACATAAAACATTAGTAGATGAAAATAAGTATACTAACTATACAATGGTATGCTTTGAAAGGGAAAAACTGGAAAGCTCATAGTCATGGGAATAATGGGTAATAAAGACCTCTTTATGGCATGGGAGTATATGACGGTCAATATGAATGATGGTAAAGAATGGATTGTTTCTTTCATTCCTATTTTCCCAGAAGTGTTTGTTGGTACAGGGTTGTTGCCTAATTGTTGAATATGCAAAGTTCTGTCTTCTCTCACTGGACTGGCTGGTTTTGTGTCAACTTGACACAAGCTGGAGTTATCACAGAGAAAGGAGTTTCAGTTGAGAAAATGCTTCTATGAGATCCAGCTGGAAGGCATTTTCTCAATTAGTGATCAAGGGTGGAGGGCCCCTTGTGGGTGGTACCATCTATGGGCTGGTAGTCTTGGGCTCTATAAGAAAGCAAGCTGAGCAAGCCAGGGGAAGCAAGCCAGTAAGTAGCATCTTCCATGGCCTCTGCATCAGCTCCTGCTTCCTGACCTGCTTGAGTTCCAGTCCTGACTTCCTTTGGCGATGAACAGCAATTGGAAGTGTAAGCCAAATAAACCCTTTCCTCCCCAACTTGCTTCTTGGTCACAATGTTTGTGCAGGGATAGAAACCCTGACTAAGACACTCACTCACATCTCTAAGATCTTATTATAGTCAGTTTACTCCAAGCATATGTAATGGGCTGGTCAAAATTCCCAGTATCTTCAGACCTTAGTTAGATAATCTGAACTTGACATTTGAAGATCAGTTTTCTCTAATAGGTGTACTGTATTGATCAGAAGAAAATGAGATTAGGGAGAGTTAGGGTGGAGTGTCTGGAGACTATGCCAGACCTCTTCCTACCTATTGAGACCATTCCTACCATGGTGAGATGTTGTGCGTGTATTCATCTGAAAAACAATTTTACTCATGTCTGCATCATTAGTGTAATTAATTGTTACCAGTCATTCATTCCTTCAACATATATCCATGGAGTCCTACTGTGTTCCATGTACTTGCCTATTTTACTAGTAGAATATATTTAAAAAGTCACTATCATCAAGATCTGCCATTACTATGACTGTCACGTTCATCTTCATCATGGCATCCTTGAACATTATGTTCTATAATTAAGTCCACTTCTTACTGTAGCATTGTCCTCATGTGGACTGACCTATTTTATCTTCACAACATGCAGCATTGATAATACCATAATGTGTAGAGAACTTAAGCCATGGCAAGCTTAGGTAACTTGTATCTTTCAAACAGAACCAGGTTGCCCAGGTTATTATTTAATCATCATACTTATTAAATATTATTTTAGAATATCCTGGAGGCCAGTGAGTGTGGAGAGAAGTATGTAAGCACAGGACACAGACCCATTCCTGTTGTATATAATTATGTGAGCAGATGGGAAAGGCTAATGACTTTTAATCCCAAGTGCATTAAAGAAGATTAAAGATGCCGACAGACACTAAGGTTCTGTGTTGAAAATTTTATATGCAATACTGTTCTCGTTTGTTCATGCTTGCTGTCATGATTCTTTGAGTCTGTAAGGCAGACTGTTTGTTAGTCTAGGTGGTATACCATCATCTGATTTTCTGAACCATGTTGCAGATCTCTAGTGCCAAATCCTACAAGGTTTAGGTTTTCTATTTATAGGAGCCTAGAAACCACTATAGCCTTTGGAGTCACAGCTTCATGGCAGTTTCAGCGTCTGCTACTTATTAAGTGTTGATGGACCATCTGGGGCTTTCAGAATCTTATGTGACATCTTCTTCAACTTACCTTGGAATCTTAGACTTTATTGAGATCTATGCATAAGTCATTATAGAATGGAAAGTAAAATGGCCACATTTGATTACTTTTGGTTTAGAATCAGGAAAGCTAAAGTTATACAGGCCAGTGTAACATACAAACTGTTCCATTCACTGTATCATCTTTCAGCAAAAATCTGGAGGTAAAATGCTGCATTCAGTTTCCCTCACATCACTTTGATTGTGTTCCAGCATTTTTTTTTTTTTCTGTAGCTCTGTTTTATTTCAATTCCTGGCAACTAAACAAAATAAGGTATGGGGACGCATTGCAAATATGTTAACTACATTTCCAATATTATATGAAAGATGTTTATGAAAAACACACAGCTTCACAATTCTTTCTGGAAATTGGTTGAATGTTATATGCCAAGCTCATAGAGTTTTTTTGTAACTTAAGTCGGATCCAAAGTCTGGCTGTTCTTGCCATTACTCATTATATTTGCTTATGAGTTATTTTTCAGACGATTAGCACAATGTAATTGAGACAGAATTGTCTCAAACAGGCACACATATGCAAATCAAAATTCAATATATATGTGTGTGTGTGTATGTGTGTGTGTATATATATATATATATATATATATATATATATATATATATGGTACATTGAAAGAAATTATAAACAAAAAAAATTATATGAGTATTTTACCTAATCAAATATATCTGATAAACATAGTTTATTTTTTGATTTGAAAGTGACAAATAGGTTTATGAAATATTTTATAATAAAATTAGATAATGATTTTTTTCTCCTTGAAGGAAAAACAAAAATGCAATCTGCAAGATATAAATAGCTTAACTTAGAATCATAGATATTTGAACAACTACACATACTTGAGCAGTTGTTCAAAAAATTTAAAGAGAAAAGTGATAGCAATGAAATTATTATAAATATGCATAAACTGACACTGACAGTTTATGTCATTTCTATTTTTCTTTTGCAGAACAATATGCTTTTATACTCATTCTGTATAATTCTGAAATCATGATAATATACATCTTGTTGGAGGAACTCAAATGATAGCATCTTGTGCTTATTTACCCATAATGCATTTCTCAGAACAAGTTCCAGTCTGGAGAGTAAATGGTCCTTTGAGTCTATCCTTCAGCAGAGAAAAGATAATGGAGAGAGTGATGTGGGTGGAGCCAACATCAGCGGTAGTAGAACAATAGCTGGAGGAAAACAGCTGAAGGATGCCTTTAAGTGACTGCAAGGACAACTACTCTTATCTGAAGTGGTCTCCTTAAAAGGTAAGTGGCATCCCTTTCTTTTTCTATGTCAATTAAAAGAGTAATGGTGTCCCTTTCTTTATTTTTCCAAAGATTGATTTATTTTATGTATACAAGTACTGTAGCTGCCTTCAAGTCTACTCAGCATGCTTTTGTCTCCTACCTGACAGAGCCAGGGTAATGCAGTTCTAACTAGGATGTGAGAACTCGGAAGGTTTTGGTTATCAGAGAAGGAATGAGTTGTCCTCCATGCTATTTTCCACTCATAGAAACTCTCTCTGACCCCATCCACATGCAACAGAGGGTCCTTTAATTTATTGTTTGTGGATTTTCTAAAACAACAGACATCAAATTTTCTCAAGTTTTCTCAACAACTTATGCTGGTATTTTACACTACATGTTACAGGAAGACTTACAAGTGTGTCAGAGGAGTAGGTTTAAGTAACAAAAACATAATCTTTTATCAGAAACATGGTAAGAAACTCCTTGTAGTATTGTTGCCAAAGGCTGGGGAATTTTATTACCTTTCTCTTACTTACAGAAAATACATTTAATATAATATAAAATATCCAAATACTAAGGGTATCAGCTCCCTTGCCGGCAGGTCCAGGTTAGAGGAGAGAACCTGGTCCAGCCGGGTCTGTCCAGGGCTGAGGGAGATGGCGAGTGTTGATGGGCCAAAAGCAGGAACTCACTTTATTAAACTAGGCACTTGCTTATATAAAGAAGGCAAGGAGGTGGGCACTTAGGTATGGAAAGAGCTGTTGTAGGAGGCAGGAAATAGTGACGGAGGTTAAGGGGTAACTGACAGGGCCAATAATTTCACTTTATGTCAGCAGTAGCTAGGCAGGCAAGGGCTGGTGCAGGTCGTGCTGAGTCATCCCAGTGCAGGAGCAACAAAGACGTGTCTCAAAAATCAAGCCAGGCTTAAGCTTTCTCCAAGGCAGCAGAAACTCAAGCCAGGCTCAGATTTGTCCTCAAGGCCCAAACCAGGGCCAAAATGGGGCCCAACAAAAGGGCATTTATCTTTTATAACTCAAGATCTCTCTTTGAAGTGTGTGTGTGTGTGTGTGTGTGTGTGTGTGTGTGTGTGTGTGTTTAGGGTATGTGCACATGAGTGCAGACGCCTCTGGAGGCCAGAGGACCCTCGGCAGAGGAAGTTAATGATGGTTTCAAGCCCTTGGATGTGGGTGCTGTGAACCCTAAGCCAGAATTCCAGCCACAGCACTTAATTGGTTTACTTCCTTTAGCATGCCTCCCTTTTGTTCTTTTTAAAATTTACTTAAATGAATTGAATTGGAGGAGAGGGGTTTTGCAACCCCATAGGAAGCACAATATCAGCTGTCCGGACCACCCAGTGCTCCCAGGAACTAGTCAACCAACCAAGGAGTGTGCAGGGAAAGATCCATGGCTCCAGATACATATGTAGCAGAGGATGGCCTTATCTGGCACCAATGGGAGAGGAGATCCTTGGTCCTGTGGAGGCCTGATGCTCCAGTGTTGGGGGATTCTGTAACAGTGGGGCAGGGGAGTGTGGGTGGGTGGGAGCACCCTCATAAAGGCAAAGGGGAGGGGGAGGGTGGATGTGGGATGGGCGGTTTGTGGAGGGGGTTATCCAGAAGGGTAATATCATTTGAGTTTTAAACAAATGGAATGATTAATAAAAAATAAAATAAAAAAACACAGAAAAAAAAAAGAATTGGTAAATTATAAGATACTAGTTTCACTAGAAAGGAGAATTAGAAAGAGGTATGTAGCTGTCCAGCGGCCATGGATGAACTGGGTTACCTGAAAGAGGGGCTGGAATGAAAAGGTCAGGGTGGGAGAGAAGGATGAAGGCAAAATTTCTGATCAAGGCTCAATGTTTAATATCCAGCACTGCTGTTATATAGGGAAAACCCACAGACCCCATCCTTCTTTTCAGTTGGGTTGAGTTGCAAAGCAATCTCAGCAGGCAGTCTACTCCTGAAATTGCAGGTGCTGCAAGGCTGAAGACTCCACCTGGGTTCAACTGTGGCAAGCACTTAAGGTCTGTTTAGCCTTCTCAAGGCTAGGGGAAGGGAACAAAAGTGAGTATGGAAAGGTTTACTGAGATTCGGCCTGACCTCGTCTCCCTGGTGAACGTAAAGAGCTCTTTTAATCAGTTGATCTATAGTCCAAACTCAGGTCCTGATGCTTCCACAGAAAGCACTCATACCCACAAAAGTCCCCCTCCCGGCTCCACGAAAACTATGAAAAGAGTCAAGCAGCTAATGGTTTCACCTTATTCTGCTGTACTCATAGATCATGCCTCATCCAATAGTCACCAGAGAGGCTTCCTCTGGCAGCAGATGGGACAGGTACAGAAGATCACAGCAAAACATTATGTGGAGAGAGTCTTCCCCTCAGAGATCAGGAATCCTGCAGAAGAGAGGGAGGAAAGACTGTAGAAGTCAGAGGGTATATAGGACACCAGGAGATCGTGGCCCACTGATTCAACTAAGCAAGACTTACTTGGGGGTCACAGAAACTAAAACAGCAAGCATAGAGGCTGCATGGAGTGGCACCAGGTCCTCTGTATGTATGCTTGGTGGCTTTGTAGGTCTCCTAACAGTGGGATTGAGTGCATCTCTGACTCTTTTGTCTCAAGCTCTTTTTTTCCTGTGAGGTTGCCTTATCCAGACTTGATCCGAGGGCTTTTGCATTGTGTTATTGTATCTTGTCATCTCTTGGAGACCTGCTCTTCTCTGAGAAGGAAACCAGAGCAGGAGTAGATTTGGGGGAGAACGGACATGTGGGGAGGAGGTAGGTGGAGTGGAGGGAGGAAAAACTGTGGTGGGATGTATTATATGAGAAAAGAATCTATTTTCAATACAACTGGAAAATAATAAAAAAAATTATAACAGAAAAAAAATGGACAGAGTGAAATCAAAGGTTTTACTTTTACCACATCCAGCTCATTTTTCATTGTGGCTCCTCTCCTGCCCTTTTTGATTCTTTTATGCAATACATTTCATGAAAGTTTTAGATTTCCTTCTGAATATCTTTGGTTCATTGTCTTAGGAATAGGTTTTAAAATTTCGGTATATTTCAGAGTTTCCAGGTTTACTTTGTCACTGAATTCCTGCTCTGTTCTAGTTTAATGAGTTAGAAGAAGGTTCATGAGTTCTGGTTTTGAGAATTTGTTTAGACTTTTTTGGTGGGCTCCCACACAGGTTCTGTTCTGAAGACTATTCTAGATGCTGTTGAGAATGAGCATCTTTTTGATGGAATGGTCAATTGGTGTCTCTGCTATTGGGTCTAGGGTAGGTTATAAATCCATTGTTCTTTATTTTCTGTCAGAGGCCTTTCCTGTAGGTCACACTATTTTGATCTTTTCTTCCTTGAAATCTTGCATGTTTATTTAGTATCTAAATGTATGAGGTTTATTTATACCTTGGCCATTAACATGACTGTAGTTTCTAATAGCAAGAAGTTAAAGAGTATGATATGAGCTGGGCAGTGGTGGCACACGCCTTTAATCCCAGCACTTGGGAGGCAGAGGCAGGTGGATTTCTGTGTTTGAGGCCAGCCTGGTCTACAGAGTGAGTTCCAGGACAGCCAGGGATATACAGAGAAAACCTGTCTCGAAACAAACAAAGAAACAAACAAACAAAAACAACAATAATAAAGAGTATGATATGGACAAACATGCCTTACACACAATAACTACTGATTGCCTTTGGGTTAATTGTTGCTTTCTGCTACTTTTCTCATTTTCTACTTCATCAGTGAGAGTCAAGTTAAGAGAAAGATAAAATATGGGGATGGCTATCTTTGCAATAAGCTGTCCTGAATGGAGTTTGCCCTCTTGTAGTATTGAGATTCAACTCAGGTCCTCACCCAATTCTAGGTTTAAGCCATACCCCACCTGGTTTAGCATTTCCATGTTATTTAATTGGTTCTTCAGCCGAGCTAGCAATTATTAAAGGTCTACTGGGCATCCTTAGGCCCATATAACCAATACTTTGGATCTTCCCTGAAAGATCAGTGATAAAAATCATTCTTATCCAAATAAGTTTTATCAGGGTTTAGGAAAATATTAGGAATTCATATTAAGTTAAAAATGAACCTTTAAGAAGACTGTGGATGTTTATTTTGGTGCAATTAAGACATGACTCCAGATGGTGATGTACACATGGGAATTGGAAAGAGATTAAGCACATCTTAATATATCCCATCTTATTATAAGGGGCATGTTTGTATACAGAATGCTTATTAAAGTCTCTTTTCTAGGAGTTTGTATCATGGTCAAAGCCAAGACAAATAAATATATATTCCTGTTGTTGTTGTTGTGACTATAAAATTATATCAATTGTCATGTTTTTATAAAGTATAAACCAAAAAGCAAATAGAAGTTCCCCAAATCCTTAGTTTAATGATTTACAAAAGTCTGTCTTAGATTCATTATCATGAAAATAACAATCAAATATTTCCTTAAAGACACTGTTCAAAGTATATGTGTGTCAGTGGATTTGTAGTGATATAGTTGAACTAGAGTATTTTTCAGAGCAAATTATTTCTCTGTCTTTTATAGTTGATTATCTCAGTTATAGTCCAATAATGGTCTTTTATTGAAAATAAATACTAGAAGTCAGGGTCTGTAACAATTTACAGTGTTCACAGTATACATAAAACTCTCTCTCTCTCTCTCTCACTCTCTCTCTCTGTGTGTGTCTGTGTGTGTGTGTGTTTTAACAGACTGATATTTCTGGAATTTTTTCCTGAAACTCAGCAATTAAAAATTGGATTCTTTCATGAACAGATGCCTCCATTGCTTTTCTCCACCCTTAAGATTGTTTTATAATCCTATAAATGTTTATATATACCTACGGCACAGGAAATTCTCAAAAGATTAAGAATTTGTTTAGGATAGTTGGATTGATTTATTGGCTTAGCTACAAGAGCTTTTGAAAAACACATGTGGAACATCTTACTGATAACAACTTCTTAAATTGTCTTGAGTAAAATACACAGTGGTAAGTGGCTCAGTGGTGCCTCTCTGGGAAAAGCAGGTGCACAGGTGAATCAGTCATCATTCTGTAAGACAGACAGATAGAGCATAGTGTATATATGGATTGAGATTACTAAATACCTTCTGTGAGGGTTTTCTTACTTTTCCCCCATTAATTGCTAACAAAATTCTCCCTTTCTTCAGTCTTCTTGCTATTCTGCCTTTCCTGATCAGAGAAATATTTTCTAAAACAAACAAACAAACAAACAAACCCTTTTATTCTGTCATGTTTAGACCAAGAATTTGCATGAGAGGAATCCCTGTCTCTTACCACTTCATGGCCACATTACTATGCCAGAGCTTTCATAGACTCTGTTTGTTTCATAGAGACTGTTTGTTGTCATTATGTATTTAAGTACTTTTCTACTTAAAGTTCTGATTTAGATTAGTAACTTTCTTACCTTCAGCATAGACTTCCTGGTACTATTTTCTTATTATAGCGAAATATCGATGCAGCACGTAGAATGGCCTCAGATCAATAGAAATGAAATGTTAACTTCAACTCTCCTTAGTTTTTATCTATACAAGATAGTAAATTAGTGTGATTGCTTTAAGATAAAGGACTGGGTTTGGCTTTTAATTTTAAGGTACTTTCTATCATCGTGTATCCATGGCAGCAGGAGCATGAAATAGCTACTCACATTGTGCTGACACACAGCAGAGAGATAGGTGCTGGTGCTGAACTTGACTTCTCCATTGAAAAACCCCTTTAAATGAATTCTTTGAGAATTCATACACTATATTTTGGTCATGAATTTTTGTGTTCTAGACTCTTTCAATGAAGTTAAAGACACTAAAAGTTAGAACACAAAAACTGGAGAAAGGGCTTCCTCTTTTATGGCTTGTTCAAGAAAAAGAGCATGCAGACCAGGAAAAATAATCACAGAAAGTAAAAATATTTTCAGTGATTTGTACTATATGATATGAGTGTTATTTAGGAGTTTGAGAAAAAAAAGACAAAACAAAGATCCATTAGCCTTGCTGTGGGTGTTATTCAGATCTGCACTTGAGCCCCACAGTATTAATATGCACAAAAGCTGAATGCTCATGCTAAGCTCTGCAGACTGTTAACAATTCAGTTGGTAATTTCAGCTACTTTGGAGAATGCACATCTTATTGCTCTTCCTAAGGGAGGACAGATTTTTTTCAACATAACCACATTTTAGTTTTTACCATGTCTATATTTGTTGAATACATGCGCTTAGAGGAAAGGAGGGAGGGAGGGAGGGAAGGAGGGAGGGAACAAGAGAGCGAGGGAGAGAGAGAGAATACATTTATTTATTTATTCTCTCATGTATTACATCCTGCAGTTTCCCCTTTCTCCCCTCCTCCCAGTCCCTCCCCTCCTTCACCCTTCAGCTTGAATCCACTCCTCCTCCATTTCATTTCACAAAAGAGCAAACCTCCCAGGGATGTCAACTAAAAATGGCATATCAGGCTATAAGAAGACTAGGTACCTTCCTTCATATTAAAGCTGGAAGGGGCAGCCAAGTATGAGGAAAGGGGTCATAAAAGGAGGCAGTCAGAGACAGCCATTGCTCACACTATGAGGGGTCTCCCAAGAAGACCACACTACACAAATGTCACATAAATGCAGATAGTTAGATCAGACCCAGAGAGGCTAAGTAACACAGAGGGCTGTGGGTCTCTGCATCTGTTCAATTGGTTGCCTGATGAAGCTTCTCTGATGACAAAGAGCCTAGGAGGGAATCTATTACTATAGCAGAATATCATTAAGAATAATTTCTTTGTCTTTTTCTCTTGTTGTGTTTGGTTCTTTTCGTGGTCTCTGGCCCATCAAGCTTCTGATTCCTGGCCCTCTGGGCAGTCTCAGGTGTGGACTTCCTCCCATGGCATGGGTCTCAAGCTAGACCAGACATTGGCTGCCTACCTTTACCCCAGCACATCTTTCAGGCAGGACAAATTGTAGGTCAAAGGTTTTGTTGCTGGGTTGGTGTTCCAAATCCTCCCCTGAAGTCTTGCCTGTTTATAGGTGATAGCCATTTCAGGCTCTCTATTCCCCATTGCTAGGAGTCTTAGCAAGGTTCATTCTTGTAGATTTCCCAGTTTCCATTGCACTGGGTTTCTAGCTCCTCCCTAAGAATGCCTCTAATTCCAGTTGTCTCTCCCAAATCTCTCTCCTTCAACCTTATCTTCTGACTAATCCCCTCTATTACAATTCCCACCCTCCCCAAGCCTAACTTGAATATTTATTCTTTTTTCGTTCCTGGGGAGATGCATGTATACCCCACTTGAGCCCTCCTTGTTATTCAGCCTCTTTGGGTCTGTGCATTGTAGCTTGATTTTCATTTTCATTACAGCTAATATCCACTTATATGTCAGTACATAAGCAGATTTGTCTTTCTGGCTCTAAGTTACCTTACTCAGGATGATTGCTACTAGTTCCATTCATTTGCCTGCATATTTCAAGATGTTAATTTTTAACAGCTGAATAATACTCCATTGTGTAAATGGACCACATTTTCTTAATTCATTCTTCAATGAATTGAGGACATCTATGTTCTTTCTAGTTTCTGGCTATTATGAATAAAGCTGCTCTGACACTTGAGCTAGTATCCTTGAGGTAAGGTAAAGTGTCCTTTGGGTATGTGTCCAGGAATGGTGAAATTGGGTCTTGATGTAGGTCAGTTTCCAATTTCCTGAGAAGCCACTATGTTGATTTCCAAAGTGGTTGGACAAGTTTGGACTCCCACCAACAATGGAGGAGTATTCCCCTTGTTCTACATCCTCACCAGAATGATCTTTCATTTGAGTTTTTGATCTTAGCTATTCTGACAGGTGTAAGTTGAAATCTCAGAATCATTTTGATTTGAATTTCCTTGATGGCTAAAGATGTTGAACATTTTTTTAAGTGCTTCTGGCCATTGAGATTCCTGTTGGGAATTTTCTGTTTAGATTGGTTCCCCATTTTTTGTATTTATTTATTTATTTATTTATTTATTTATTTATTTATTTATATACATACACTCCAGATTTTATTCCCCTCCCAGGCTACCCTCCGACTGTTCCATATCCCATACCTTCTCCCCACCCCCCTGTCTCCACGAGGATGTCCCCACCCACAACCCGTACACCCCACCAGATCTCTAAACTCCACAGGACCTCTAGTCTCTTGAAGGTTAGGTGCATCTTCTCTGACTAAACCCAGTCCTGTCAGTCCTCTGCTGTATATGTGTTGGGGGCCTCATATCAGCTGGTATATGCTACCTTGTTGGTGGTCCAATGTTTGAGAGATCTCAGGGGTCCAGGTAAATTGAGACTGCTTGTCCTGCCAAAGGGTCACCCTCCTCCTCAGCTTCTTCCAGCTTTGGACTGGAGAGATGGCTCAGCCATTAAGAGCATTGACTGTTTAGAGGTCCTTAGTTCAATTCCCAGCAACCACATGTTGGTTCCCCATTTTTAGTGGAATTATTTGGTTTGTTAATGTCCAGTTCCTTGAGTTCTTTATATATTTTGGAAATTATTCCTCGTCAGATGTAGGGTTAATGAAAAAATTCCCATTCTTTAGGCTGCCATTTGTCCCATTGATGTTACCATCATTTGCATTGAAGTTCAGTTTTATAAGGTCCCATTTCTTATTTGGGGATCTTAGAGCCTGTACTCCTGGTGTTTTGTTCAGAAAGTTATTTCTTGAGCAAATCCATTCAAAGCTATTCCCCACTTTATATTCTATCAGGTTCTATGTGTCTGGTTTTATGGTGAGCTCTTTGATACATGTGGACTGGAGCTTTATGGAGAATATGCATCTATTTGCATTCTTCTCCATGTAGACATCCAGTTAGACCAGAAACATTTGTTGAAGAGACTTTCTTTTTTTCCATTGTATATTTCTGGCTTCTTTGCCAAAATCAAGTGTCCATAGGTGTGTAGGTTTATGTCTGGGTCTTCTATTCAATTCCATTGATTAACCTTTCTGTTCTTATGCCAGTACCATGTGATTTTTATTACTATAACTCTACATTAAAGCTTGAAATCTGGGATTGTAATACCACTGAAAGCTCTTTTACTGTACTGGATTTTTTTTAGCTATCTGGTTTTTTTTTTTTAATATTAAGTTGAGAATTTCTTCCTTTAAAGACTTGAAGTTCTTGTCATACAGGATTGTCATTTGCTTTGTTAGATTACACTAAGATATTTTATATTATTTGAGATTTTATGAAGGATGTAAATTCCCTATTTTTTCTTATGACTTTTGTCATTTGTATATATATATATCCAGCCACTTCACTGAAGGTGTTTTTCAGTTTCAGGATTTGCCTAATAGAATTTTTGGAGTCATTTATGTACACTATCATATTATCTACAAATTAAGATACTTTGACTTTTTCATTTCTAATTTGTATCTCCTTGAATTCCTTTACTTGTTGTATTGCTCTAGCTAGAACTTCAAGTACTATATTGAATAGGTATGAAGCAAGTGGAAAGCTTTATTCTGTTTCTAAGTTTTAGTGATATTGCTGTTGAGTTTCTCTCCATTTAATTTGATATTGTCTATAAGCTTGCTGTAAATTGCCTTTGTTAGGTATGTCTCTTGTATCTCTGATCTTTCCAAGACATTTACTATGAAAGGGTATTGGATTTGTCACTGCTTTTTTCAGAGATTAATGAGATGATCATATACTTTTTTTGTTGTTTGTTTTTGTTTTTGTTGTTGTTATTGAGTCTTTGTGTGGTTTGGGTATCGGTGACTGTGACCTCACAAAATAAATTTGGCCATGTTCCTTCTGTTTATACTATGTGGAATAATTTAAGGAGTATTGTTGTAATCTCTTTGAAAGCCTGGTAGAAATCTGTGCTAAAACCATCTGTGCTTTTCTTCTTTTCCTTGTTTGTTTTATCTATCTTTCCTTTTATGATTGAGAGATTTTAATGACTGCTTATTTACTTAGGGATTAAAGGTCTATTTAAATTGTCATATTCATTTAACTTTGGTAAGTGGTAAAATTGTCCATTTTTGGTTTTTTTTTTTGTTTTTTTTTTTGTTGTTGTTGTTGTTTTTTTTTAGATTTTCCCATTTCAATTCTGATTTTGTTAATTTGGATATTCTTCCCCTACTTTTTAGTTAGTTTGAATAAGGGCTTGTCTATCCTGTTGATTTTCTCAAAGAATCAACTCTTTGTTTTATTGGTTCTTTTTATTATTCATTTTGTTTCTATTTTATTGATTTTACCTCTCAGCTTTTTTTCTTGCTAATTACTCCTTTTAGATATTTTGCTTGTTTTTGTTCTAGAGTTTTCAGGTGTGCTGTTAAGTTGCTAGTGTAAGATCTCTTTAATTTCTTTATGAAGGCACTCGGTGATATGGACTTTTCTTTTAGCACTACTTTTTATGGTACATTCATTTTTTATTAAATTTTAGGAAGCCTTTATTTTCTTTCTTCCTTCCTTCCTTCCTTCCTTCCTTCCTTCCTTCCTTGATCCCATTTGTCATTCAGTAAAGAGTTAGTTTCCATGAGATTTTAGGCTTTCTGTTGTTCTTGAAATCCAGTCTTAAGTCATGATGATCTGACAGGATACAGGTGTTTATTTCAATTTTCTTATATATGTTGAGACTTGCTTGGTCACTGATTATATGGTCAATTCAGGGGAAAAGTTCCATGTGGTGCTGAGAAGAAGGATTATTCTTTTGTGTTTGAGAAAAATGTTTTGTAGATATCTGTTAGGTTCATTTGATTCATAACCTTTGTTAGGTTCATTATTTCTCTGTTTGGTTTCTGTTTAGATGACCTGTCCATTGGCAAGAACTGGGTGTTGAAGCTTCCTAATATTAACATATGAGGCTCAATGTATTATTTAAGCCTTAGTAATGCTTCTTTTGAAAATATTTGGCCCTTGGGTTTGGAGCTTAATTGTTCAAAATTGAGATGTCATTTTGGTGGATTTTTTCCTTTGATGACTATGAAGTTTCCTTCCCTATCTCTTTTGATAAATGTTGATTAGAAGTCTATTTTGTTAGATATTAGAATGGCTACAGCAGCTTCATTCTTGGGTCTATTTGCTTAGAAAATCTTTTTGCAACTCTTTACTCTGAGGTAATGTCTATCGTTGATATTGAAGTGTGTTTCTGATATGCAGCAGAAGGATGGATCTTGGTTTTGTATCCATGTGTATTTTTATTGTGGGATTGAGTCCATTGGTACTGAAAGATATTAATGACTAATGATTGTTATGTCTTGTTATTTTGTTGTTGCTATCGGTGGTGGTAGTGTGTGTGTGTGTGTGTTTATGTGTGTGTCCACTTTCCTTCTTTTGATTTTGCTGGTGTAAGAATATTTATTTCCTGTGTGTTCATAGGTTTAGTTAGCCTCCTTGGAATTTTCCTTCTATTACCTTTTGTAGGGATGGGTTTGTGAATAGATATTGTTCAAATTTGACTTTGTCATGGAATATCTTGTTTTCTCCATCTTTGGTAATTGAAAATTTTGCTGGTATAGTAGTTTGTGCTGGCATCTATGGTCTCCTAAGGTCTGCAAGCCTAGACCCTTCTGGTTTTTAGAATCTACGTTGAGAAGTTGAGTATAATTCTAATAAGTTTGCCTTTGTTTGATACTTGGCCTTTTTTTTTTTTTCTAATAGCATTTACTATTCTTTCTTTGTTCTTTGTGTTTAGTGTTTTGATTATGTGGTAAGAGGAGTTCCTTTTCTGATCCAATCTATCTGATTTTCCGTAGGCTTCTTGCATCTATATAGGAATGTCTCTTTTAAAGTTAGAAATTTTTTCTTCTGTGGTTTTGTTAAAAATATTTCCTGGGTCTTTGAGATGAAATTATTGTCCTTTAATTTCTATAATTCTTAGGTTTGGTCTTTTTATAGTGTCCCATTTTTCCTGAATGTTTTGTGTCAGGAAATTTTTAGAGTTGACATTTTTTGACTGATATATCAATTTCTTCTGTCACATCTTTTATACCTGAGATTCTTTCTTTCATCTCTTGCATTCTTTTGGTGATACTTGCATCTGTAATTCTTGTTCATTTACACAGGTATTCCATCTCCAGGATTCCCACTGTGTGTGTGTGTGTGTGTGTGTATTTAAATTGCTTCTATTTCCGTTTTCAGGGTTTGAACAGTTTTATTCATTTCTATCAGTTTTATTATTATTATTAATTATTATTATTATTATTATTATTATTATTTGCTTTCTTTGAGGGATTCATTAATTTTTCCAATTGTTTATTTAGTTTTCTTTAAGGGATTTATTTATTTCCTCCTTAAGTACCTCTCCCATCTTTGTAAAATTATTTTTAAGAACATTTGGTTGTTTTTCAGCTGAGTTGGAATATCTAGGTTTTCCTGTAGGAAGATAGCTGGGCTCTGGTGGTATCATATTGCCCTGGCTGTTGTTAATTGTGTACTTACTCTGTCTGCTAGGCATCTGGGTTTGAAGTAATTACAGGTTAAGGTACCAATTTCTGAGTTTGTCTTTGTTGGATGGATTTTTTTTCTCCTTAATTTCTGTTCCTCTCTGTTCTTTTATCTGAGTGGCCTGTTGTTCTTGTGACCAGTGGGTCTTCAGGTACCGTAGGGTGCCTATGCTGTGATTTTGGCATCCTGCATGACTTTTGGTGTTCTGGTGTTATGGAAACTATTGTAGCCTCTGGAGTTCTGGGTAATGGTGTAGCATCCAGTAGAATAGCGAACTTGTGCTGGAGTTGTGAGCTGTGTGTGTGTGTGTGTGTGTGTGTGTGTGTGTGTGTGTATACTAGTACTGTTGGAGTACAAGTAATAAACTCAGGAACACCTGGAATTTCCACGATTGTTTACATCCCAGCAACCAGGAAATTGGCACAGGTATATACTGTATGGCAGGTGTTTGAGTAATATTTGTTAACGAAAAATACAGGCCATGGTATTGCTTCTGGTGAAATAAAAATGGTATAGTTGCCTGCCTTTATTCTTGCCATTGGATTCCCCATTATAGGCAACCCTGTGAAGCTGGGCCATGGAGGACTCTTCAGAGAATTTGAATTGTAGCACAAATGCTCACATTTATTATTTGGCACTAGTCAAAAATGTTAAATTTTGTTATTGTTGCAATTTTCTCATTTATAAAGCAAGATAAGCAATCCTATGAGAAATTATTAAATAAGTAACACATGCAAAAGACAACACACTTTTGCATATAAGTAGCTAAGACATAGGAAAGTGAGTGCTCGGAGAAGTATTGGTAGGTTTTCTTTCTGTCTAGAGTTTCAATTGCAGACAAAGGGAAAGAAAAAACAACTGTAGGTCAGGATACCATCTTTATTATGTTCTAGCCATGGTTCCTAGTAGAAAAGCCTAGATTCTCCTGCAAGTTCTCTCTAGTTCTACTCACTGTTCATTAAATAGCAAATTCTCCATGTGGCAAGAACTTCCAAGAGACTCTAGACAAGTAAGACAGAATTCTATTCATGAGAGTAAAAAAACCTGTCCTTCAAAGATAAAGACATCAATTTATGGCTAGTTTTCATGCAGGAAATTTTCATACTGTAAGAGTATTGGTTATAGAAATATATTTTAATGATGATAAAATTAGAATAAGACCATCTACTCAGCAGAGTTATTCCGGGCATCAATTGATCTAATTAAATTAAATAACACTGACCAGAGTCTCCATCTCAGTCTGTCTCAATCTTAAAAGCATAGTATGACTCAGTTCCAAATTCAATTATATGAAAGAACTCACGACAAGGATCTCAACTTGCTGCATGCAGTTGGGTTGTGGAGCCTTCGATGGTATTGACACTTCCCTGACTCCCCTGCTCCTAGAGAGTGTGGTTATTCTAGACCAGATCTAAAAGCAGGCTGTGGTTGTATAAAAGTGTTCATTAGCTTACAGAAGTTAATAACAACTATTGCTTGTCAGGCAGCTACCAAATGTATGTAGGTTACATGGAACATTGAAACTTTCTAAGATTTTGGGGGAGAAATAGGAAAAAGAAAAATGATGCTTTCCTAGGCAATGATGCATAGAGGTTTTGGAAATAAAAAGCCAGAAAATGATGTAAGAGCCACAAATGGGTACAAATACAGTGCTTTGGAGAACATGACAGGAAAGATTGTCTTCTGTCCTGGATAGGGGACAGAACAAGAAGTTTCAGAGCTAACAAGTAAATATTTTAACAATGAATAATAAGCAAAACATTTACAGTGGTTTGGTGTGGGCACTTTTCTACCCAGCAACTTTGTGGTCTGCAGGATGTTCTATGCTCAGTGTCCTACATTTAATGAAACTCCTTGTGTGTATCCAGGGCAAGTCTTTGCTGAAACCTCAGGTCCTCCAGTATCTTCCCTCCAGACATATAGTATTTTTCAAAAGACAAAAGTCACCAGATCATTCAGAGAGCAGCAAATGCTTGGAACAGTGTCTTGCATAAGGTTCCTGTAACACAGAGTTTTATACAATGTGTTCTAAGTAAGACAGTGGGCAAGGGACTGGGCTAGGACGAAGTCCACAACTTTGACATTGTAAGATTTTGTGTTCAAAATTAAAGATCTGATCCATCAAAGGGAAAATCATAGAACACCTTACAAAATTTTGAGTAGGAAAAAACCCTGATTATATTTCTTTATTAGGAACACCTTCAGCAATGAGAAAAATGATTCTTAAGCAAGCAAGGCAGGAGTCAGGGGAAACAGTTTGAAGTTTGCTGCAGCAATTTGGTCTAGAAGTGATGATGTTTGAGTACAAGTGGTGGTAGTCAGCATGAACCAGTATGGCTGGGAAATTGTTTACTCAGTGGGAAACAGTGGGTCTTGCTAAACTTAAGGGGTTTCTTAAAGGGGGAAGGGGAGAAGGAATATCAGTCTGGCAGGCAGCATGCTTTGCCATTGTCAACACAACTGACTCAGTGACACCAAACAGTTTTCCAACAGCTCCTCTGACAGCTCAGCCTCACCTAAGCTGATGGTCATGCCTGATGTGACAACATTTACATTGGAGAGCTACATGACTGTAATTCCAGTGTTTTTAAACATTGGGTTTAAAGTTTGTGCTGGCCTGCTTCCCTCATTTTGGGTTTGGTTTGTTTGGCTAGAAAGCGGCATATTCAGACAGGCTTACATACCAGCCTCAGTAAAGACAATCTTGAGCTTTGCACTTTCTGTAGCTCAACAAACCAGAGATCCTAGGTAGACAGCCAGGGATTACACATTGACAAGCTGGCATGAGGTAGAAGCTTGGGAATGAATGCGGCCTCTTTGGCAGACTCTCTGGTATATGAGAATGAGGAAAATGCCATGTGGAGTCAGGAAATGTCCAGGCCTGACTCTGCCACTTGCTCATTTTTGCCTCTTGGGAAACATATGTCAAATTAAGTTTTTAAATCCACTGAAAAATAGTTCAGTTTTATACCATAAACCATCTATCCCTCAATTTTTTTCCATTTCTATTTAGTTAGAAAATTTTCATAGGCAGAGACTATTTCTATTCTGTACCTATATCTGCTTACCTTCTTGTCTTGAGTAATATAGACTTGCTGAAAATTTAAAATATACTTCTGGATATGTAAAAGTGTATGTCATTACTGGCTTAAAAAAAAAAATTACTGGCATCTGATAATTTAATGAATCTTTATTTTTCCTGGAACCGAAACACATAGATGTTGTAAAGGAAATGATTATAAATGTTTCATTAAAAAGAAAATCCGGTAATCAAATATAATCTACACTGGAGAGAGGTGCATACAGCTTAGTGGATAGGAGGGGCATAATGTCTTTCTACAGAAAGTGATCTGCCATAAAAGAAATAGCCAGCAGTTATCACCCTGGCAGCTCTAGTCCAGGGGGTGTCTACACTTAATATATAGGCTCTCTACTAGCTAGGCAGCAACTCTCTTTCAGCTTCTGTAGTTCTTCTATAAGATGGAGAGGGGACTGCTCACTTCATTCCACTGTATCATGATGACTAAATAAAACAGTGTATATGACGGGACACTGAAAGTGTAAAACTAAATACAAATGTTTATCATGAATCTCATCACAGGAGACAGAGATTTCCTATTAGGAAGAAGGGCTCTGAGGGGGTTTTAGGAAACTGTTTCATGACACCGTTTTCTATACACACACAGAAATTGGAGTTTTGACTCTTAGATGATACAAATGGCTAACCTTGCTTCTATTGCTCAAGGAAAGACATTCATCTCACTAAGGGAACTGGATAATGACACTATAAAACATACTTGCAGACGGGTCTAGTGAGAAATATGAAACTGAAAATGGACATGGAAAATTACCCATTGCAGCCTAAGATAGTTGCTGTGAAGGTGGGCATAGAGGTGTTGATTCAGCTGAGAATGATGTAATGAAGTCATGAGAGTAGGTATATGTATGATGTACATATGTACAAAGTGATATACACATATACATTTCTCTGCTACAACATTTTATATAAATGTATATGATTTGTATATAATGTGGTTAAAAACGATTGACCATTGACTTGAGACATAAACTCAGTTTACAAACGTGACCTTGCCCATAGAGTAATTCTTAAGTAGGGATGAGTTGGTTGTATTCTGAATGTTAAGGGGGATGCTGTTCATTTGGTAGAAGAGTTGATATCTGTATAAAAGCTGAGGCTCTTTCGCTGTCAGCACTCACAGGGACACTCACAGGGACACTCACAGGGACATTCACAGGGACACTCACAGGAGTTGTTGTTCTAAGAAGGTCTCCGACTGGCTTTGTAGAGGCAGCTCAATTTCAAACAAAGAACAATGGATTCCATACTGATTTCTATATAATAGATATATAAGTTTATTTCATGACTGGAGTATTAGACTAGGGAGTGTTTTTCGCCCCAGTGCTGTGTCAGTTGAGGGTGAACTAGGTCACTGGACATCCCTGGGTTACATTACCACCAAGTGCTGTGGCCAAACCAGAACGGAGCACAGACCTGCCTTATATCACAACTGCTGTTATAAGTGAACAAGCTACTGATTCTAGGTTGCAATTCCAAAAGAGACTTTCAAACAGTCTATGGTGAAAGAACAGTTTTTGTTTTCATTTTTTAAGAAAATTCCAGTCAATGAGATCCTCTTTGTAAAATACCAAAAGTGTCACAGTGATATCAGCTAGTCATGGAAAGGTTTTAAGCATATTACAATTTTCTTTGCCCAGGTTCACTGATGTTTAATGGACAATGTAAATTGCATGTTTGTAGTAGACTCTTGGAATATTTTGATATATGCATACACTGTTAAATAATTTCTACAGAAAGAAGGTGGCATATTCCTGATCTTGACATTTGTGTGTGTGTTTGTGTGTGTATGTGTCTCTCTGTGTGTGTGTATTAATTGCACTTGCGATGTCATCTGCTAATGGATTTCAAGTATATAGTATTTTCTTCTCCATGTTGTGCTCAGTCTAACAGAGCTCATCATCTCAGAGCAGCAAGCCTACATTGGTTAGATATCTCCTGACTCACTCACCCCATTCTCTGTTCCCTGGTAACCACCATTCTGCTTTATGCATTTAAATTTCCTAGACAGCATTCCATATCTTTGTGCCTGTCTGATTTCTAGATTTACCTTCTCCAGCATCGCTTCTGTTTCTCAGTGATGGATTTCCTTTCTTCTCTGGTTGAATTGTGTGTGTGTGTGTGTGTGTGTGTGTGTGTGTGGTGTGTCTATGTATGTTTGTGCACATGTACTCTACATTTTCTTTATGGCATCAGTGAATGGAAGTTTAGATTATTTTCCTCTATGGGCTTTTGTGAGTAATGAGCCAATGATCATGAAACAGAGATACCCTTTTACATACTGATTTTTTATCCACTGGCTGTATACCCAGAATTAGAAATCCTGAATTATTTAGTTGTCCTACATGAAATTTTTGAGGAATCTTCATGCTGTTTTTTTTTTTTTTCGTGATGACTGCACCAATTTATATTATCATCAACAATGTGTGGGTTGCTAATACTCTACATCCTTGCCAATGCTTGTTATCTTTTCACATTTTACTAATTGCCACTCTAACAGATGTGGAAAAATATCTCATTGTGGTTTTGACTGGCAATCCCAAAATGATTAATGGTGTTGAGTTTTTACCTTGACCTGTTGACTGCTTATATATCCTTTATGAAAATACTTATTCATAACTTTTGCCTATGTTTAAAATTGGATTTATTATTTATTCATTAATTCTTTATTTACTCATTCATTGCTATTAAGTTCTATAAGTTCCTTGTAAATTTTAAATACTAATCTTGGAATGCATAATTTGAAAATTTTTCTCCTATTTCATAAAATACTTTTCTACAGCTTTGCCACTTGCTGTGCTAGGAAAGCCCCTATTCTGTCATATCTTCATCCATGTAGCTTACTGACTGCAGCCTGTGCTTTGATCCATGTTAAAAACACATGCTTACTAAGACCCTTGTGTTAGAGTGGTCCATGTTTCTTAGTCTTGGTTTCAGTCTTAGATCTAACACGTGCAACCTTTTATGCTTTGCATTGATTGTGTGTGTGTGTGTGTGTTACATGAGATTGTTGGATTTCATTTAATCATTTTATACACGAGAATCCAGTTTTCACAATACCACTTATGAAAGAACTTTCCTGTCTCTGTTTTATACTATTGACATCCCTGACAAATATTGATATATGTAATGTGGCCTGTTGTTAAAAAATTCTAGTTATGTCTTATGTTTTATAATCTACAAATCTAAACTTTTATTATTAAAACTTTCTTACGTAATAGGAAATCAAGAAATATAATGCCTACAACTCTGTTCTTGTTTAAGTTTGCTTTAGTTACTTATGGTCATCTTTTATAACATATGAATTTCATGATTGGTTCTTATTATTGTGTTAGTCAACTTTCTCATGGAAGAGACAATGTACTTGACATAAAAACAATATGAGAAGGATTTCTTTTGCATCATAGTTTCAGTCCATATTCCTTGGAGTCATTTCTTCCAGGCACAACCATGTTGGGCTAGAAGAGCATGATAGTGGGTGCCTATAGCAGCCTGCCGAACTCATGGTATAAAGAAGGGAGGAGCAAAAACCAGATGGGATTAGGGCAGGATACAGCTGTCAGTCTTATATGTCCTGAACTCGAAGTCCTCAAGCATGATTCAACCCCACAATGCTACCAACTCCCAATGTTTATCCTAAGTTTTAATCCATCATTATGTCCGAGTTCTCAGGACCTAGTAGTCTTTAGAAGCATGCTTGTGCCGTGTACACACACCCATACACATAGAGTCACTTGTTCACCCATTCACACTCACATTCACTTACACCCACCTACAACTGGGGGGTTCTCTACTAATGTCTCAGATATCTTCAATATATCTAAGATAATTAACCATCAAATGCATTGTGACAAAATGCCACTGACACAAATTGTAGATCACTTGAGGTAGTATTTATATCAATTCCACTTAATTTATTTTCTTCAAGTTTATAAATTAATTGAATTCAAGTATCATAGAGATTTTTCTCTAGAAATATGATCATGTCTGTTTTTGTAACATCAATTAAGTTTCTGATACAATTTTAGAGTACCAGAAAATTGTCTCCTGATTCCCACAATGGCTCTGACTGAAAGAGCGTCTTAGTGAAGTTTGTAGAATGAATTCTCTCAACGTGAATTTATTCAGAAAGCATTTTACTTTGATGAAGTTTACATTAAGTAACAAGTTACAGGATATTCTTCGATTTGTGGGTTTTTGTTGTTTTTATTTTTGTTTTTGATTTTGTTTTATGAGTCAGGAGTAAGAGCCAGTCCTCTATGCTGCAATCTTGCTGTGCTTTGTTTATTGAACCATTATCTTTCCTTCAGAATCTTCGAATATCAACTTGATACCAATTCCCTATCTTCTGGTACAGATATCAAAGTACTAAACATTTCTTTTGACAACTGCTAATTCTTCCTAATCTATCACATCCTCTGCTTCTCTCATCTGAGTTGAGTAAGTATTTGAAAATTGTGCTACTTATCAAGAATGATCAGCATTGAACTAACAAAGATGTTGAGAGCATAGTGTCTGAGCCATGTGTAGCAGGCATAAATTATTGCATATCTGTGGATGTGTGGGAAATGAACTTAGCTTGTGTGTTTTATGTAACAGCTAGCTACCGTACTTCACATAAAGACTTTATATGTGATTGTAAGTCTGTCAATAAGGCAAAAGAAAAAGGTATCTGGGCAGGTTGGGATAATGGTGTTCTTAATTTATCCTTTGCACATCTCAATAGCATTAATTCTCAAGACTTTAAAATATAATCGAACCAAATTCTGAGCCATTAGGTTTTATCTACTATAAATGCTCTTTTAATTTTCTGATTTACAAGCTACTTACAAAGATTTTCCCCATATAAAACCTTTACACTTTGAAATGGGAGAAAAACATAAAAATGAAAACCAGAATGCAAAAGGTAGAACATGTTCACGAATTTTTGACATTCAGCCTCTGGTAGGGGTGATAGGCTTGTTTTGTGTAGGCAAGGTAAGGTGTATTCCTAGCACAGAAGGATGGGTGAATAAAGCTAGAGAACCTTTAAATATTTGGTTTTAGTTTTGGATTTTTTTGTTTGTTTTTGATCCATTATTGATTTCTAACTGAGTGCGCTACATGCCAGTCACTGCACTAGGCACATTTATTAGAGACTTTTCAACAATTTTATACATGGTTTATTTTCAGTTTCTCATGAGATTAGCTGTGTTTTACAGGACCAGTGATGTTTAGACATAGAGTCATACTTCATAATTGTGAAGATACATTTGTAGGACAAACCCATACCCACCTTTATCACTGTGTGATAATGATAAAGAGTATGCTGACAAATGTAGATGATAAAATCTTCATACCTGGGCTATTATAGGTTTATAATAACACTGTCACATTCAGATATATGACTGATCATGGGGGTGTGGGTTTTCTCTCTCTTCTATGTGATAATATTTAGGTTTCTCTACCTCTTATTTCCCATATTTAAATAAAAATCTATAACTTCTTACAAAAAATATTAGGGGGAGAAAATATTTCATTGTTACTTATCTCATTTTCTTCTATCATAAGTTTGAAGTTCTTAATGCATGAGACATCCCTTTCTTATGCTTAGATCTTCTCTATGCTTACTAAAATGTGCTTCATGAAGGTTGAGGGTACTCCTGTTCATTCACTATTGTATTCCTCATATCTAGACCTGTACTTATGTGGTGGGAATGACCTCCTCAGATATTTCCAGGTAAATAAGTGGACGAATAGAGTTTTTTAAAATTTTATATGTGGCAATCTAAACCCTTTATTCATGGCTTACTATTGCAAGACTCAGACAAAAGCCATTCTCTGGAGTCATCTTAATTGCTGAGCAGAAAGCAACAGATAAGCATGAGAATTACTTGTATCAGTCTGAGACTCAGACAAATCGTGTTCTTATAATTGAGGAGAATATTTAAGATATGGTGCTTAGGACAGGGTGGGCCCTGACTTAGCTTGAGTCCTTTAAGATAAAGGGTTTGTTAGGTATGTTGTTGAGAACAGATTGTTTAAGAAGGAGGAGAAGAGCGGTCACAGGTGACTTTATTTTTTTCTAGAGCTGAAGTACTGAAAGTAAATCTTGAGTCATTTAGGTTTCACTCTTGGTACTAAGAGAAGCTTAGCTGGGCTTCAGGCTTTTTCTCTTGTTTTTAGGAATGCCAACTGAGATCAAAAGGAAACTGTGTCTACCTGGTGTGCCCACACAGCAATTCTGCCCAGCCCAAGAGTCTAGGACATGCCAGAACAGTTTCTTCCTTATAGTCTGTGGGAGGCACCAACAAGAACAGATAATAGAAGTGAGTAATCCACTCCCCCTTCCCCCAGTCCCCCCATACACACTAGGATTTCTCAAGACAGAGGCTTCACTGTACTTTCCCAGTAGAACTCATGGGAGTAAGTACATTGCCTATATGCTTTAATTTTATATTTTTAATTTTATATGTCTAAACAATTAAAGAGAGAAGACCATAACATTTATTTGTCCATCAGTCTATCTGCTACCTATTTACCTATCATCAATCAATCATTCATCCAATCCTATCTATTATCTATTTATCTTCTATCTATCTATCTATCTATCATTTATCTGTCATCTGTCTATCCATCTATCTATTATCAATCTGTCTTGTTTTGTCTCTCTATCATCTATCTATCTATCTATCTATCTATACCTATCTCTATCATCTGTCTATCATCTATCATCAATCAATCAGTTATTATCAATCTATCATCTATCTATCATCTATCTATCTATCTATCTATCTATCTATCTATCTATCTATCTATCATCATGTGGCTAGTTAGCTAGCAAATCACCACCCAGCTAACCATTTTATTTATCAACTGTTTTTCTTAATTGCCTGACATATGTGCTCAAATAATCTAAGACTTCAGTAAAACTTTGTGATTGAAAATTTTCTCTCTTCAACTCAGTGAAATAGATAATAGGTAGATGTTGGACAGATCTATCATGGATGAATGGATAGATAAGTAAATGATGAAAAGGTAAATACTAATAGAAAACATATGCAGAAAAATAACTTTTTCTAAAAGTGAGTTTTCTGTTTTTAAAGCAATGGGTTATCATTCCAAAATAGATTACTTTATGGTTTTTGAAAAGTCATTCACCTTGCAATTCTAAGTAACATTTCTGACACTTGATTTACTTGGTGAGAGTATTAGACAGTTGTCTATGCTTGTGTCAGTGGGAGTAGGGTCTAAGACAAGATATAAGTTTAATTTCTAGTTTGCTACAATTTTATATAGTTTTACAGTCTTAATTTTTTGAGATGATATAATCATGTCACTCTCCCTCTTCACTTTCATTGCCCGACACCTGCCCATCTTCATCTTTGCTTTCTTCATATTCATAAATGTTTTTTAATTGTTACACATATATGAATATATGTATATATATATATACACATACATATATATATATACATATGTGTGTGTGTTGGTGTGTGTGTGTGTGTGTGTGTGTGTATTTCTAGATACACGATACAATATACCAGGTCTCTATAATGTTACTTATGTGCATTTGATTTCAGGGTGACCACTTGGATGCATTTTGAAATGCAACAACTGAAGCTCCCTGAGACTGTTAGATAATCAAGTAGAGAAAATGATCAATGCACAGGTTCTGAACTGGTGGTGAAACAAGGCTCTTCTTGGTCCAGAAAAATAAACCTCCTTCTCTCCCTCCAACAGATTTATTTTACTCAAGTACAGGTTTAGTGTCACAGGATCAAGCTGTATGCTGCACTATAATATGACACATAATGCACCCGAATTACAGGCATAGCTTTTTATCACAAAGCCTTATGGAGATGGAATTTAGGACAATTTATTTTAGGGCTAATATAATCTTGAGAGTACGATTTTTTGCTAAAACACAATATAATTCTATGAGTAGTGACTTTTTATGCCAATTAATGATTTCAGGATTATTTACTAGGTGTCTCAAGTTCACAGGAAGTTTGCAAAGCATTGAAGCTGTTTAGTGCATAGTTGTCTCAGAAGCAATAGAAACAAAAGCAAAAGGAAATGCTTTAACCACCTTCATTAAGGAGTTTATTGAGTTGCTCATTTCAACAGCAGGATATAAAGAGGGAAAACAGCCCCTGGAAATAAATATTAAAAGCTCATCCCCATAGACCTTATAGAGAGAGAGCTAGCCTAGAGCTAACAACCTTCGATATGGCTGGGGAGATGACTCCTCAGCTGGAAACATCCCAAAGAAAAGCTTTCCAAGAAAGAAAGCTTTTTCTGAGAAAGAAAAGGAATGTTTCTCAAAACCTATTAAAAGACCCAGTGTGAAATAATAGAAAAAAATTAAAGGATGCATCATAAAATAATACAGCCCGAGAAAACAGCAGGTTATCACAGAATGGAAAAATACCACTTCAGTCATGTTAATAAAATGGGAAGTAAAATTAAACACTATAAATAAGATTTCTTACAGTCTTTAAAAAGAAAATTGTTCTGAGAGAACAGTTTTCCGAGGCTTAACTGTTTCAGATAATTCCTCTGTAAATCATGTAAGGTCGTTGTGAGTCTTAGGGTAGTTGAGATCTTGACTTCTGGGAGCTGAGCTGTATCATGGAGAAGAGCCTGCTTTATACAAAACTAAATCAGGTCCAAAGCCTGGTCCTGCTTCCTGCAATGGGCTGCTATTCAATCCCCATCCTCTTTAGTCTCTTGTGTTTTGGCTTGGAAAATGTTCATTGGCCAGTAGCTGATTACATTGTTTATGGAATTGGTAAGAAACATATTGTAATTTGTTATTAATAACCTATTGGCAAGGATGTCACTCTTTATAGATGCAGTGCCTTTCTAATCTGGAAGGGGTTTATTGATAATACATCTGACTATTTCCAGGGTTGAATAAATATCTGTAAGACTTTGGCTTAGCATCAAGTGCATAGGCACTTCAAATATCAGGGCCATGCTGATACTGAAAGATAAAATTTTGACTCACCTTTTTCAATGAACTTGGAAGGTTTCTAGTATTATGTAAATGGATTTAACTTCTCTTGAACTAATGTATATCAAAGTATAAGGTGATTACTGCTGAAGATCTGCCATTACTTTAATGAACATTGTAAGCAGCTATTTAGCTAACATTTGCTGAAAGTTGGAGTGAATAAACACATGTACCATCTTACCGTTGCATATTATAAGACTGCATGGCTTTTTCTTGTCTCTGTTTCCTCAGATTGCAAGCAGAGCAACACAGTGGCACTAGTATATATAAGTAGCATTGTAGTGCATCATCTCATGCTATGTTTGGTGCTTTCTAGAATTTTCTCATGAGGCATTGATTCCCACACATAAGAAAAGTTCTTCTTCATAACACAGTAAACCTCCACCAAGATGAAATCTGGGGAATTTATATAGCAGTGGAATTTCTGTTTCCCTCATTGGAAATGACTCTGGCTTCTTGTTGAACTGAGAGTCTTTCAAATTTGAATTCTCCAAAGGGAGAGAGCAGAGCCAGTTGTAACTCTGCTCAATTTCATGAAACAAACAAGCAAAAAAAAACCAAACAAACAAAACAAAAAAACCTTTACAAAAATCAAATCATGAAATTTAGTATATATTTAGTATATTTTAGTATCCACTACCTCAGTATTTGTCACATGTAATACTCTATAAACAAGTACAACTATGTTGTGCTAATTCAAGACAAAATAGCAGGACTGGGGACCTGTGGGATTGTCTGCCTTGCCAGCTGAGTTCCATCCCTAGATTCTTTGTGAAAAGGAAGTTAGGCATAGGGGCCTATGTTTGCAATCTTAACAAAGGTAGATCTGTGGGACTCGATGGCCAGCTAGCCTACCCTGCCTATTAAGTCCTGGACTAGTGAGAAACCCTGCTTTAAAAAATTAAATTAAATTAAAATGGACTGTACTGCTAAGGAGTAACTTGTAAGGTTGTCCTCTGAACTCTACACACTGGCTCACTTACCACACACACACACACACACACACACACACACACAATTACGCTGTAAACTTCTGAAACAAAAGTCTAAACAGAAAAGGCTCATGGCATACTTGACTTAGGTATTCATCAAAAGTCAGCGTGGTGTTTTAAGACCAGAGAGCTTCCTGGTACTGATGGGCTGCTAGAGAGCAGGAAGGGGACACTTGCTTTCTTGGGAAAGTGTAACAGAAACAGAGCCTCAAGGATGACTGGAGGACAGGGATGCTCCCTTCTCCTCCTCCATTTTCCTGTTCTTTGCTCTTTTCATCGAAGTCAATTTGTAAAACTGTCTCAGAAGCCCCACTTCCTTTCCTGCCGTAAGCTCCACAGATTAATATAACCGGAGGTCAGATCTGGGCCACCAGCAACCACAGGTGGCCCTTGCTTGTAAACAGAAAGCTGAGGTGGTTTTACAGTTTACATGAAAATTGCCAAGTAGAACACTGGGTGGATTAACATGAAACCTCTTCTTCCTGGGAAAGGTTGGCCCATTCAAGTGGGGTGATTTCTCTGTATGCTGTTTCTCAGTGCCTGAGAAAAGCACACATGCACTCCTTCACGCCACAAGGAGACAGGCCATAAGTCTATTTTATTAAAGGTGATTAATAACCATGTTATGGCATTTGCCACTCTTGATATTTTAAAAATGGAAACACTCAAGGATGGGATATAAGGGGAGGAAAAGGTAACTAGGATCTTTCAAACACATTCAAGAGGGATCATTAACTAAGAAGGCAATGATGGCCTTGAACAAATGATTCATTCTAAAACAAGCAACATTTTGCTGTTTCCTCTGAAATCCTTTATTTATTTATTTTAATATAAAGCTTTCTGAAAGTGGATATGGCAGCAGTATGGATACAGAAAGTTTGAAAAACTGAGGCTGTCTTTCCAAACTCTGCAGCAGTCCAGCTTCTGAGCAGTTTCCCAGAAGGAGGGTGGACTCTATGAGCTAGATGTTTGCTGAAGATCAATTCTAGGGCTTGGGAGCACTTACTCATTGCCTGCTTCCTGTTTTGGATGGTCTTTTTCTAGTCATTTTTTTCAAATGTACAGTCACCTAATAAACAGGACATGCATCTATGAATATATTACTAATAACAGTATCATAGAATGAGATGGCTCTAAGCACTTATTTAATCTGACTTCCCCATGCACAGTGAAGTGGAATTCAGCAAGAGAAGAGAGTACTCCAGACTGTTCTGTTCCCTGTAGATCACTATTTAGAGATGAAAGAGAAGTCAAAGAATCTTCAAACTCTTCCACTTCCATATAGGACTCACTTTCTCCCTGTCTGTGTAGATACAGAATTAACATCAAACACTTGTTCAAGCCCATGAGTCTTGATCCCATGAACATTTTAGCTGTTTAGTATGAGTATGATATATCATGTGTGCACTATAGACAGTCATGTTAATGAGAGCCTCAGACATTCCTTCATATTGGCTGTATTAGTAATGCCAAGAGAAAATGTCTAAGCATCTGTGAGCAATGGGGAGCATAATACATATTTACGTCTTAATAGAATAAACATAATTTATGTTAGCAACTCAAAAGGAAATTAAAGAAAAGCACATTTATAAATGAATGGATATAGTATGTATGAAGAGTGTGTGAAAGAAAGAATCATGAGCTCTCAGCCATGGTCCCTGCATATGGTCGACAGTGTGAACTTCAAGGAGTGTGCATAGGATTCCTCCAGACTGACCATCTTAGGATGACAAGACACTGACAACCAACCTTGCTGAGATCAAAAGACACCCAAGTTGCTAATAAGAAGATCCTTTGATGGATCTGACTTCATGTGGTCAGTATGTATAGACTTAGTTCATGGACCTCACAAAAGCCCCAATGTCCACCAGGGTTTTTTGGATGCTAAGCATACATAGGGCTCTGGAAACGAGATGCCCCAGGGGTATTTCTTCAAAAGGCCACACTAATACCCCCTACTTCCTTTTATGTCATAGCATGCTGTTCTTATATGTAAACCGACTTTCCTGTGGTAGAATGTCATGTGGTGGGGAATTCAGAAGAAAGGCAAAGTCAGCTTTCCTAGCAATGTGTCTAGAAGCTTTCTTCTCAGATCTGTCCACCACCAGTCTGTGTCTCTGGGTCCCCAGAGGGCAAAATTCAGTTATTTAAATAGTACTTGTCTTTAAGGTTTCACCACTCCTTCTATAGACAAGATAAGGCTGTCCCTACATCTATGGACATTTCAAGGGAGCAGGTACATAATTATTTAATCAATACCTGTGTTCTTAAGCCTCTCTCTTCTCAGAAGGTAGCCAGCACAAGGTCTGGGATCTTCCACCTTCTCTATAAGGCTGACCTGGCCTCTGTGCTTGCTAATTAGTTCTGTCTATCACTAAAGCATTTAGCACATTGGCACCTCAGTAACTATCTGGCTTTAACCCCAGAGTTTCTGAATAAATATTCTAGACCTTCACATCTCAGCAATCATCATCTCAAAGTTCAAGATATTATTAAAAATGTTGAGACCTATGTCAGAGAGATGGCTCAACAGTCAAAACCACATTTTGGTCTTATGCAAGATCCTAATTCAGTTTCCAGTGCTCATGTTGGGGATCTCACAAGTATGTGTAAGTCAAGCACCAGGGCATATGTTCCCTCCTAAGGTATCTGCATTGATGTTCATACACCTCCCACCCCCTGCTCCCGACACATATACACACACACAGACACACACACACACACACACACACACACACACTCACACACTCTATTTGGAGAAGCAATAGTATCTGAAAACATGTAGCCAAATTTAGATGTTCAGGAAGTCAGCTGAGAGACAGCAAGGGGACATAAGTGAGTTAGGAAATGATGTTTGAGGGAAAATTACATGCTTTTATATATGGTGGTGGACATCAGGTACCCTGAGTTAACAGTTTCACAAATTCTAGATTAAATCAATAAAGTAGATTTGCCCCTCTTTCAGCCAATTTTAATTGGATTCTTTTAGTACTCCATGAAAGGAGTCGTTATCAAGGAGTAGGATAGTCATCATATTTAGTACCTTTAAATTCCCTGTCTCCTTTCCTCTACATAGGGGATAGCTCCTGTATCCCACTGGGATGACAAAATGAGGCAGGACCTCCCTGCAAAGTCTGTAATTCTGTCTGAGTTTCATAATAGTAGTCTTCTGAATATGAGGATGATTTAAATATTCATTCCTCCAAATTTGATTTATATAGCCAGATCTTTATGCATTGTATTGATCTGAATGACTATAAATAGTGGTGAGTAATGACTATATCACAAAGATCAGCTGTGAACATTTTGATTTATTAACTCAAATAAGGTTCTTAATTTAATTATTGAACATTTAATTAATATAAGAGAATTTATTATAGTAGCTGATTTAAATATCTCTTTGACAATAAATTCATTAAAACTAGAATATTGAGGATACAAAGTACTCTGAAGAAATATTTTCTTGACTCATTTGTTTGGCTCCAGAGATTTTTCCTCTGCTTCATTCTGAGAACCGAAATTCTGTTTTGGCAGAGACTACAGACATTTTTATTGTTTGTCCTCTCTCCTAATCCCCCATGTTAACTAAACTCTGAATTATCACTAATTCTTTTTCTAACAACCAGTTAACAACAAATGAAGGTCGAACATTGTGATTTTGGATGTTATTTATTCATGTTTTTATTGGAGGATCTTTGATATTGTCATCCCTACTCTTTCCTACGTCCTTTAATGGTATGATGGCCTGAGAGAGAAAGTGAGTCAGAAATGGTGGTGGAGACCTCCAGTGGAAGGTGACTTCTCACGAGGCAGACTTCATTGAGCAGCTCATTTAATTGAAGAGAACATTTTGGTGGTGTGTAGGGGTTATGGGGTAACCCATAACTGGGACCAGGGCGCTGGGGATGCCTCATTCACATAAGGAGGAGTTCCAGGTGTTGCTGGACGTGACCTTATAAGGAGAAGAGAAATTTAACCTGGCTACCTTCCCACATGACCTCTTCTGGTGGGTCAAGGTTGGGGGCACAGATTCACATATACTGGGACATGCATCCCAGTGCAGGAAGGGAAGAATTCTACTTCTGCCAATCTCAGGACAAGATTTCTGGGATTTGGACAAGCTTTGACCCCACTTGTGCTCCAGTCCTGCTTTCCACAGCTCCCTAGCCCTTCATGATATCTTAGGAAGGGCTGCTTTTATTTAGAGAGAAAGAACAACACAATACAAAAGTATTTGTCTTAGAAATAGTATAATGCCAGAATAGCTAGACTATTAGAAAACATAAAATCACACTTCCATGAACTTTCATGCTTAGGACTACTTCCAGGTAAAACTGAGAATACAGTAGTTGCTACATGAAAAATTTGTTGTAACATAACTATACATGCACTTGAAGCCAACTGTCATTCAAAAGCTATTTTAACCTTTTTGGTGTCTCAAGATTAATCTTTTCTATTCCTGTTTTAAAATATTTTGTCATCAAGAGACTAAGAAAAGATGTGCTGTAATGAATTAAATTTGAAGTCAACAGTGTGAGCTCAGAGTTAGCTTAATGTAGATTCAGTTGGTTATAAATGAAAATATTTAGAGATGAGTGGATAATCTCAAGTTTCCAATTCCCTCACATCCCCCTGCCAGATGGGAGGGACATGAAGAGCAATATCTCAGTACCAGTGAGAAGTCCTCATGTCCAGATTCTGGTCCCTTATTTTTAATGGAAGGTACCAAGGCTCCTTGGAGCAGCAGTTACCTGTCAAGTACTGGCAGAAAGAGAGAAAATGACTGTCATACCTTGAAATGTCCAAGGTAAAGAAGCACCAACAAAAGAGAAAAAGAAATATGGACAGCACACCGATGAGAGGTTGTGAGAGAGAAACAAGAATACACTGTAAGAGCCACATGGCTAAAGGTAGTAAATTAGAGAAAATTGATTATAATTATAACCAAAATTATTACTAAGTTTTTGAATAAAGAACTAAACTTGGCAGGAGTACTAATGTCTACATTCCAAATGGTCTGTCAAGATTATTTCCTCTAAAAAGTTTGGCAAAAATCCCCACTCCTCAGCCATCTCCCACATGTGGTAACTTCCCACCAAAACACACCATGGAATGAGCTGAAAGAAAAGCAAATCTATAATCAAGAACCCAGACAAACAGTGTCTTGAGCAAGTGATCAAGGACAATGTCAACACTTAAACCATGTGGTTACTATGTACCCTGAAAACATATAACCTCAGTGTAATCAGACAAATATAAATTGCCGGACTTCCTGTCAAGCATGTAACCATTGAAAAATAAAATCATAAGTGAGAGAAAATTGCCTCATGTTTGATGAGTGAAGTCAGAGAAACTTCCAGTTAAGAGCCTCAGGTCACATTAGTGAATGTCTTGTGGAAGCCTGGGTCCCAGAATAGTCAAAGGACATCAGATAAAAGCTGAAAACATCTGCAGAGAATATGTACTTAAGTTAATAAATACTGACTGTTGATTATAGGAAATATCTGTACTAATAGAATATATTGATAATTGGAAATGTCATGAGTGGGATATGAGGCAGAGCATCCTAGTTGCTTTGTGTCTTTGTAAATCCTAACGTCCTTTTAACCAATGTATACTTAGAATATGACACAATACTCTTGAATGTATTGTAATGAAAATATAGCATTCTATGATACTCTAAGTCATTAACAGTATCCTTAAGGAAGACAAACTCATACCCACAGTTTAATCTTAAAAGTTTTTCTTTAATTTTATATCTATATATTTAATGTAATGATAAAATCTTCGTATGGATGAAATAGGCTACACCTGTACCAAACAATTTATCTTCATTTATTATTTCTTAGAAATATGTGTTTGGAATTATGTTTTCCCAATTGCCCTTCAATTTTTGGTCCCTTGATTGATTATTTATTTATTTATTTATTTTGCAAACTTTTAAAGCTATAATCTCAAACTCTAACTGGCATAAAATGATTTAATTCAACAATTAGATATAATTATAATTTTATCTCTTAAAGAGAGATAATTTACTGATTTGAATTACATCAGCTAATTTATCTGACTAGGCACGATCATTTCTACTAACCAAGATTAAGGAATAGCAGAATTATCAGAAATTCCTCTGTCTAGATTATACTAGTTCACTAAGACTCACTGTGCACTGACAATAGAGATGATGCTTTTCAGAGAGAGACAAATAAAAATGTTTCTAAGAAACTAAACTCATTATGTACACATTTCAGGATCCTTCTCCTTAGTGCACATTTTTATATAATAGATACTTTTCTATTAAAGAAATACAAACATTGTCTATAGTGCAGACAAAAGGATGAGTAAGAGACTATTTATTCAAAAAACAAGCAGCATGTATATTCATGCTGTCTATACCAAACTAAAGCATTTGGATTCCTTTCTTAGTTTTTGTTCTGCACATGCTATCATTAAATGATGACACTTAGGTCCTAATATCTAGTAGTGACTTCTGATTCAGTTGCTTAAAGGCACTTCAGTAGACCTGTGTTTGTTCATCAAATCCACCCAGGGCTTTCCAAAGGAAACTGCTCTACCTTTCTGCTAGGATTATCCTTCCTTTCATATCCTTGCTTCTCATTCCTTTCTGTCACTGGAGAGGTCATGAGTTCACTGTTAATGACATCATTACCTTCCTACTGTGTGACAAAATATCTTGCAAGAAACATCTTAAGGTAGGAGGGCTTATTTCCATTTATAGTTCAAGTGTACAGTCCATTGTTATGGAGAAGTAAGGACAGTAGAAAGTTGAGGCAGCTGGTCACACTGAGTCAGTAGTAAGGAGGTGAAAATGATAGCTGCTGTTTGTTTTTCTTTTTGTTGTGAAGACACCTACCATACTCTGTGGAATAATCCTGCCCACTTTTCAGGTCATTTTCCCATCTCACAGACATGCCCAGGGATTTGTCTCCTAGGTTACTCTAGAACTAATCAAGTTGCTAAGATTAACAGACTCCCCATCTTGTTTTCTGTTATTCTTTACAGTCTTTTAGACCAGGTTAAGATGGAAACCTAACTGCTACAGTGCTAAATCCCTGGACATTATTTTGTGGGATGAGCCAGACAGTAAATCTGTGGTATATGATTAGATCATCAATGTTCAAAATATTATCTTATCCTTAAATAAGAAAAAGAAATGCATTGAGAGTGGGTCAAACAACAAAGCAGTTAAATTTGCAATAATTGAGAGCAAAAATTTGTGAAAGTAGGTGTATTGGTATTGTCTTCTCAAGTAAGACACTAATATAAGATTAATTTTATGTCATCATCTTGGTACTTGTAGATTCACAGTCTGACAGTGAATCTGTAGGGTGACCAGAGTTAGTTATGTAACTGGCAGGAGGTATAATAACAATTATGGTATCCGAAGCACTTTATCTCTCTGCTGACTGTTGGTGTAAAGGAAAGCAGGCAAAGTAATTAAGTGAAGAAAGGAAGAATGAGAGGAGGAAGAACACAAAAGAAATAGATAAAAGAGAAAATGAACGAAATCTACATGCTGAATGACATAGAACTCATTGACAGCTGAATTTGAAATGTTTTACATAGATTCCTGTGTTCTAACTCAATATGTAGATTGTAGAATTGATTTGGAAGATTTTAAACTTTTGGGTCAATGCAGAAGTGGGTCACAGGAGACAAGTCCTGAAGTGATGTTGGCTTATGATTTAGGTCTAAGTTCTCTTATTTCTGATCCAACAAGATGTAAGCAGGCTGTTCCAAAAACCCTTGTGTCTGTGTGCCACAGATATAGGACTAGGCTTTACCTGTCCTGTGCTGCACCTTTAAAAATACACCAACCTCACTTAAGTTCCTTCTGTTAGGTATTTTGTGGCAGCAATGAGAAAAGTAACTAATTGGGTGTAAGCATCCAAGATAGCCAATACTCTACAGCTCAGCCACTGGATCTAAGTGACTCAAGCAATAGAACTTAATCTTCATCATTTCCTGTTCAGCATGGCTTCAGACACATGGAGAGAACTCTTCTCTGCCAGTTCCTAAGGATCTGGACTGATCAGGAGCTTCCATCTTTAATGTATTCATTCCCAACAGATTCCATACTAAGAGCCAAACATTGTAGAGGGGCATAACTCTGGAGGTATTACCAATTTACTATCAGTGGAGTCAGGCTTAAAAAGTCATATCCACTTCTGCTCTCATTTCTTTGACTATGGTTCAATGTCCTGTCCACTGAAAAGTGACCTTGGCATATATGTACTTTTTCTGTGCCTAAGAGGCTAAGAACATCTGAGAGCCAAGGGCAGAGATCAGCTGCAGTCACAGTCAGTGTGTCTTTACCCTCCAGATGCTCTAAATTACAAACAAAAATTTGGCTAACATGAGCATTTGTTTATTCTGTTTTTTTTTTTTTCTTTTTAAAACATTTGAAGCCATCTGGATGCTGAATGGTTAACATACTGATGACTCAAGATTTGCTTGCCCTGTTATCATCATGATGTTCCATAGCACATCTCTGTTAACTGGAAGCTCATTCCCAACTTCATTTGACTAAAATAACTTCCTATAAAAAGATTGCGGAATTCCCATGAGTTTAGATCCATCAGAGCCTTTATTTAGTCTCTTTAAAATGGAGAACTATTTGGAAGCTTTTGAAACCTGTAGGATCTAACGCTGTATATAGAAATTGTAATTAAAACAAATGCAAAAAAAAAAAAGCCTCACAAAAATAGACTTTGAGGAAAATTCAGATGAGCATGCAAAGTTTAACGATGTCATTATCATAGAAGAGAAACAAATCTCAGTGATGAGCAATCTTTTGTATCAACCACACAGGCCTGAGACAGGAGTGAATACTCGACCACTTTGAGCCTAAACTTCTTAGCCACCTGCAAGCTTGACTTCCTCTTTGCTTCTCTTCCTTTGCCTGGTCCTTATGCACTGGATGCTTTTCTTCCAGCCTCCTTGAATCCATCAGTTCCTTCTCTCTTTTTCTTCAGTGTGTCCTCTCAGAGCTCCCCTTATTTCATCTTCGCTGAGATAGCATCTGTGACATCTGGTCAATGCCTAAACCTAAGCATGTTCTATCTCAGGATATCATTTAACCATCAGCAAAAGTTTTCTTTGTTGATGCAGGAAAGTTGCAAGTACCTACAAGGGGCACTCATGCACTCCTAGCTTTCAAATTCTGGGATATTTGATGACGATCTTTTCCTAATTGATCACCAGACGAGTTCAGATATCGATAATTTCATTTTTGTTATAACATTTATATTTACTTTTTCACTTTATTACCTTCCTAATCATTCTACAACTGGACAAGTGTTGACATTTCTTGACTAAAACATTTTCCTTTAAATTGTATTTCTCTCTATAGTTTACACTTAAAGCAATCACTTGAATTATAGACATGATGATATCACCTCATACAAAGCTACTCAAGCATAGCTTCTTTCTTATCCTCATTCTACCTGCAAACCTCTCACTGGATTCTCACATTCCTCTTGTCTCCCTCCACTCTGCAATCAATCTCTAGCCTTTTATTGACCAGTTAAATTGGGGAGCTAGATTCACATAGTATCACTTTATTTATGTGAAAATCTGCATGTGAGAACCAGTATTTAGCATTACAATACAAGCAGAACCAGACCAACCCACTACAATAATATATATTTTCCTCCAAAAAAGCCAGAAATCCTTTCGTAGACCAAGGTTTTGAAGTTTCATTTGAAACTCTACTTGAAATTAAGTTGGTTTGGTTTTTATTTATTTGTTTTTGTTTTTTTGTTGTTGTTTGTTTTGTTTTTGCTTTGTATTTGTCATTTTTTCCTCTGAGTTGCTATCTTTAAAAAGCCTAAAATATTAGGAAAAAATAAATGAGGGATCAAAGGTGAGACAAGAAGAATGTAGTGAACAACAACACGAAGATTAATGTTATGAGGCTAGAGAGATGGTTTAGCAGAATATTGCTTATTGTTCTTTTAGAGGACCCAAGTTTGGTCTCAAGTACCCATATGGTAGCTCACAACTAGGTGTAAACTCCAGTTCCAGGGGATGCGATACCCTCTTCTAACTTTCTCAGGCTCTTGAATGCATGTGGTACACATAAACTTGCCCAGGCACGCGCGCACACACACACACACACACACACACACTCTTTAAACTTCATTTTTTTTTTAAGATTAGCATTGCTAAGTCTTCATCTAAAGGAGGACAGAAGATGTTCATAAAGATATGTAGATGTGAACATGTGGTGTCTAGTGGTATGCGTCTAGAGATTGGCACAATACTGGAAACTGATGGGGAAACATATCTTTATATACACTGGTATTTCTCACCTAGTTGGATATAAGAATAATAAAAGCTAAGTCAATTGAGGAGTAGCTTGGGATTCTATTTTTATTTGATAAATAAAGTAGTCGCTAAATTATTATGTTTAAAACATGAGTAGGCATTTGTCATTTATTGTATTTCATTCACTTATAAATGTTCACAGCCTATCAGTAGGTCCTGAGATCTCTGAAGCTTGAATATAAAATGGAACCTTTCAAAGAGCTATTTTTCTCAACACCAGATATTAAAGTCTTTGACTGCCAATTCTAAAAATACTTGAACATTAGTTACTTGTTTTACAAATATTTTATGTAACATGTAAAAAATGGCATTTATTAACTTCCTGGTTATTTTTCTATATCACTGTGAACCATGTAGGCCAGGAAGGGGAGTAAAGAATTATACTTGAAATCTAAAATGGCTACAAATAATTAACCAGGAAGAAAACAACCAACAGAAAAGAGAATGAGAGGAATAGAACAGTGAAATTAAACTGTGGTAGTGAGCTAACTGGGTGCATTCAAAAAGAGTCACATTTCCTCTTTTAGTGGTTGTCTTAATCTGTCTAATAGTATCATTTTAAAATTAATTAGGAAACATAAAGAAGGTTTGCAATCTTGGTATAGATTGAACATTTTGTTTTCCATTCTTGTAATTGTCAAGAATAAAGATACATTAAAGTTTTAGTAAAACTAAGTGACTCAGTGAAAACATAGTTTCCCACTCCTCCTTTTATCCATCATTGATTGAATGTGTAGTGTCTATTCTTATCAATTTTCATTTATAAGTGCTATCCAACTTAAAGCTGCATAGTTGAAGAATCCTAGCATTAGAAATGAGAAGGCATAAATATGAAGTCAAGTTTCTATCTATTTTAGCAGCATGAGCCTTATTAATTTGGTAAATCCTGCAAATCTTCTTTTTATTTTTTTTTATTCACTTACCAAAGGAGATCATGGTGGTAAAACCTCAAAGATATTTTCCCTTTCATTTTAAAAACTGTAAACCCTTTCTGAGAATATTTGAATGAGAGTCCACTGTGTAGCTCATGCCATGTGAATTATCTAACTCAGGCCACCCACTATGTTCATTGAAGTCCTTTTCATCTCCTCTATTTCTGAAGTCTTGAATGCCATATGATATCTATCTGCATGGAGGTGAACTGCACTCACAAAATTATTTCTCTGTAGATCTCAGAGACAGCTTCGTATTGTGTGAGTCAGGTATTACTGTAAAGCTTCGTGACTCAAAAGAGAAGAAAGCTGCTCATTATGTCAATTACGTTTATGGGAAGCAAGGGAACCCAGATTCCCATCCCTCTTGTGAATTCTTTCAGTGAATTAAATTATGAGTAGGCAGACCTGTTTAATTAATGGAGTGCATTGCAACTGGGAACCATGTGGTCTGCGCACACAGAAATCATCACATCATGCTACAGAGATGTTTTGGCTTGAATTTATCATAGAAGACTGTATGTGGCATTCAATTTTGAAGACAAGAGAATTTCACATAGCACAGAATAACACATCAATAATCTTCATATATGTCATTGTAAAATGTGCTCAGAGAAGTTCAATACATATATTTGAGTAGAAGAAAATAGTTTATACAATAATAGTGCATGCCAACAGTATACATTATCTTACGGATAATCTTGGCTAACAAGTACCTGTACTGATTATAAAATATGTGTGAATGTGAAATAAAGTCTCTCAGATATAAAAGTAGTCTGTGTCTTCTTGGCATGGATGTGTTGTATGATTGAGGGTGATTAGGTCAAACAAAATAATATGTACCATTCTGGAAAAATCCTTGTTGCTAACTGTCCAAAAATTCACTTTAGTAAATGGTTATTGAGTTTATGTTTTATGCAAAACATATTTTTAGGCATCTTGTTGTACACAGCTGAGAAACAACTTTGGCTGGGCACAGTTAACTATGGTAGGAAAAATAATCAACATAAATCCCTACAAATCTACATGATCAGTATTTTACCAGGGAGTTTTTTTGCAATATTCCATGAAAATATGGATATAGAATCAATTATTTCTATCAAAGTACTGGTCCATAAACACTGTACAGTATATAAATAAATATACTTATGTTGATGATGCTTGGAGTCATAAAATTAGTATCTCATTTCTGGTAAAAACTGAGCAGCCCACTTTGGGTGGTGATTGGATGTGCCAGCCATGAAGAGATACTGAGGCATAGGTTAGAAAATTCACATTATTTTTGTTATGAGCACCCACTGAGATGTTTTCAGGAAGTGTAACAAGAACATACCTCCTTTATAGAGTCAGCTGTCTCATCTCATCCTATAGGAGAAATAAGACATTTATTAAAAGACAATAGTCATTAAGAGGACATTGGTGTAGAATATGAAGCAGAGAAAGAAGTAAGTATTGATGTTGACAGTTGATATGGAGAAGGCAAAACAATCATTGATGTTGTTTGACCAGTTTGCTGTGCTTATTGAGTTATTCCTCTTGTTTGAGGGGTAACTATTTCTCTGTGGTCAGCTGTGTCATTCAATGTCACTATCTCTAGTTCTCCTACAACTGAAGAAACTGGTGATAAAGGACAAGCAAATTTTTTGTTGCCTCCAAGAGCATGCTCCTCTACCCACCCCAACCACCTCCTCACCCACTCACCCTCACCTTAGTCACCCACACTCACGGCACCCTCCCACATCCCCCTATACTGAGGCATTAAGTCTCTCCCACTGAGGTCAAACAACACAGTCCTCTGCTATATATACGCCAGAGGCCATGGACCAGTCAACATATGCACTTTGGTTGGTGGCTTAGTCTCTGAGAGCTTCCAGGGATCTGGGTTAGTTGATATTGTTGGTCTTCCTGTGGGGTTACCATCTCCTTCAGCTCCCATCTCTTTCAATCTTTTCCCTACCTCTTCCTTAGGGATCCCTGACTTCAGTCTAATGGTTAGCTTTAAGAATCTGCATCTGTTTCAATCAGCTGCTGATAGAGTTTCTTAGAGGCCAGCCAGGCTAGGTTCCTCTGTCAGCACAACATGGCATCAGTAATAGTGTCAGGGTTTGGTGCCCATCCATAGCAATTGTATTCTTCCATGAACAGGATGTCTCAAGAAATGGTGGTCAATGTATACAATAAGCATGAAGCTTAGACTAGCTAAGAACAGAGACAAAAGTGTTACCTCTAAGAGGGAGTGCAATTGTTGCTGTGCAGAAATAAAAAGTGTGGCTAGTTTGCAGGGATAAAGAAGTGACCAGATCATGAAAGCAGAGAGACAGTTGAAAGGTTCCCGTATTTAGGGCATTATGATTTTTGATTTATTGAGTAATTGAGCAGATCGCTAATGAGTAATTGAACAGATTTCTAGAAAGATGATCATTGCAAAGATATTCATAGCAGGAAAAATATAAACAAAATCCTTTCTCTTAGAGTTTTATTGCTGTAAACAGATATCATGACCAAGGCAACTCTTGTAAGGATGACATTTAATTGGGGCTGGCTTACAGATTCAGAGGTTCAGCCCATTATCATCAAGGCAGGAGCATGGCAGTGTTCAGGCAGGCAAGGTGCAGGAGGAGCTGAGAGTTCTATATCTTCATCTGAAGGTGACTAAGAGAAGAAGGACTTCCAGGCAGCTATGAAGAAGGTCTTAAAGCACATACCTACAGTGACACACTTCCTCCAAAAAGGCCATACCATTCTAACAAGTCCATACAAGTCCACACCTCCAAGGCCACTCCCTCAGCCAAGCATGTTCAAACCATCAGTTCCTTGCATGACAGCAAGAGGTGATTGATTGTGGTGATGATGACAGAGCAATTTGGTCCATTTCTTCAAGTGAATAAAACTTACCCAGAAATATCATGAATATATAAAATATTTAAAATTGATATTTGAATATCAGCAACATACACAATTATGCCTTTTTGTTCATATATGTATATAAGTTGTTACAGTTCCATAGATAAACTGACACACTTTAAAAGTATAAAATGTTTGCATAAAACTCTACTTGGTGTTTTTTAAAAAGTTCTTGACATATATAAAAGTTATTTTATTATTTTTTGAAGGGCAACATATCCTGCCTATTCTTTCTCTTTGTTTAGTTATCTTTTCTAATTGTCCTCCAGTGGGCATGTAAAATCTTTGTGATGATGCTAGAAACTTAAGTGAATATAATCCGAGGCAGTGATGTCATCTCTTTTGTCTTCAAGGCAGTGAGGGCAATTAGTTAGACCTTCACATGCTATGGAGGATGGATCATGTTTGATAGAAATTCTTCATTCCTTTAGATGCCTAGAATTTCAGATTGCCTTTCTGATTAAATCTACTTTCCATAAGAAGGAAGGGAGAGGGAAAAGAAGAGAGGAGAGGAAGATAAGAGAAAGAGAGGGTAGGAAAAAAAGGAAAGAAGAAAGAATAGAAAGGAAAAAATGGAAGGGAGGGAGATAGGGTTAATTTTTTTTGTTCGGGGATTTTTTTTTGGCTTTTATTGGCTTTTTATTTATTTTATTTATTTTATTTTTCTACTTTATTTACATTTCAAATGTTTCCCCCTTTCCAGATCTCCTCTTTGGAACCTCCCTATTCCCTCCCTCTCCCCCTGCCTCTATTGGAGCATTCCCCCACCCACCCACCTACCCACACACTCTCGGTTCCCTTCCTTGGCATCCTCCTATTTGCTCTTCTTCCTACAGTGCATGCTGGGTTCAGAGAACCTAATCCAACCCATTCCAAGTAAACGTTATTTCTTTAAACTCTTCATATATAATGGCAAGCAAATTTTACAAATTATTCTACCAAAACTCATGACATTCATGGCACAAAGTAAGTGATACAATGTTCTGTGTCTTACAGTACTGGACAGGCCAGGGTATCTTTGTGTAGGATTTCAGTGTAAGTTAGACTCACTCATCATTTGAGAGCTAGGTCTTCAGATGGCCTATGTAGGTTATTTATTGATTCCTCTGAACTTCTGAACATGTATGATGTATTTTTCCTGTTTTTGTTGGCTAAATTAATTTCCTTTGTTACAATAAAAAGTCATGGTCACTAAAGTATTGGCCTACAGGACAGACATTCCAGACCTCTGTATTTAAAATTTCTAGGAACAATTTTATATGAATGATGAGGTTGTTTTTTTTTTAAAAAAAACCTAAATATTTTGTGACAGATATCATTACATGGGCATGTGTGTGCATGTGGGTGTGCATGTGCGTGTGCACACGCAAGTATAAAATGTTTGTGTGTATTAGTGTGTGGAGTATGTTTGTGTGAGTGTGAGTGTGTTGAGTGTGTGTGTATGGGATGTGTCTGTCTCCTATTGCTCTTGACAGTGTTAAGTGATGCATTCATGTACTTTAGAATATATTGTAACAATCTTGAGGTAATGTCTTATAAATTGAAATATAATTCAACATCAAGTTATTACAATCCTATTTAAAATCATTTTATGGATTTCAAAAAGTTAATTTTTTGTATTTAAAATAGATTCTTCCCTCATATAATACATCCCAACCACAGTTTTCCCTTCCTCCACTTCTATGAACCCCCTTCTACCTCCTCTTTCTCACAGAACCTTGTTCGTTCCCAAACAGTAGGCCTCCAAGAGACAACATCCAAGCCCAACAAAACAAGATACAATAGGACATGGTTAAAGCTCTCATATTAAGGCTGGACAAGACAACACAATAGGAAGAAGAATCTCAAGACATGAATATTTTTAAAAACATCATGGTTCTAAAAGCATTATTTTTGGTCTGAATAATTTTATAATAAGTTAAAAACATTTTAAAATTTAATGATCTCTTCATATGTATTTGGAAATTTTTCCACTTTAAAATCTCGCTGACTTTATGTGAATGCCTGGATTGAGTTATTTATTGCATTTTTTTCCTCATTCAGCATAGGGATGAGTGTCATAAAGAATGGCACCCACTTCTTTGCTAATTATTCTAATATCTCGGAGAGTACAAAGTATTCTTACATCTTATAATTAGTATAATTCAGATAGAAATCAGAACTTTCTTTTCCCATTATTCTCTAGTTTATAAAAAATAAAACTTTATTCTGACAGAATTATTTTCATTTTTATGACAGCAATTTTCTAGTAGTGGTAGTTTTATGGTAATAACTTTCATGAAAATACCTATTATATAATTTAACTTCCTGTTTACCTTTTAATGCAAATGCCCATTTATCACCATGTTGTAGGCAGGTGATTTTACTGGATGGTTTTAATCAAAGTTGAATAAATATGTCTGAGACAAAAACGGCTACAAATTTGAATTTGTGATTGAAATTACAATAATACAACAAAACATACACTTAAAAAGATTGAGAATAATGATTTAGCTAAATTCTGTCATTTTCCCAGCCACAACTGTAAACACGAAGGCTAGAGATATTTAATAACACACAAAGACTCACACACACACACACACACACACACACACACACACACTCACACACTCACACCTACCTACATCGCTGTTTACTCCAAGCAAGAAGACAAACGTAGAGAGTTCTAAGTCAACCGTGAATGTCACTCTCTCATGGGGATTAATCTTGCTTGTTAAATTAGTAGAGTGGGTATAGTACTAACTAAGGGGCATGCCTGTTCTTAGATCTCTGATAGTACCTACTGGATGGGTAAATTGGAGAAGGAAATCTCCTAAGAGTAGGCACTGCCCTCTGAAAGCAGCCCAGATATATAATGGTCCAAAGAAAAAGCTAAGCTCCCTTTTCCTGCCTATTTCCACTCCTTTCTATGTGCATATATTCTCATGTTGCCACTGTTGTTGCAATCTTTTAATAGCATAGGAAATCAGATTTGTAGGACTGCCAATATGGCCTAAAACCCAGCACCTCTCCAGTCCCTCTGCACTGAATTTGCATTGCTGTTGTGGCCTACAGTCTTGTTGATTGATCAGATACCAGATTCTGAACATCTCCCACACACAAGCAGCCACTGTTGGACTACCCAGCCTTTATTGTATAAGTTGATTTCTTAAGTCCCTCTTAGAGTTAAGCTCACTTTACCAGCACTACTCACCTAGGGAACCCTGACTATCCCTGAGTCTTCCACCTTAGCTAGTGGCAGAGCTGATACAAGTCACACAAAAACGTGTGACCTTAAAGAATTATCTCATGAGTGAATTTCTCAGATCCATCCAAGCTCTGCAAAGGTTTTGAGTCCTGCAGAAGTCAATAGAGAGAAATGAGGGAAAAGACTTGTCTTTAAATGGCCATACATTCCAGTTTCATGGAAGGGGTTATTGGTTTTCTTCTCTTAGGGTAAAGCTTGAGAATAGTTGACTTTGAAGTTGGTATAAATACCTTAGAAACTGAAAAGTAAATTGGATTAAGTTAAATTGCAAAGAAATGGAACATTTCCCATGTTTTATATATAAGAAGTGAAAAGCTTAGAACAAAAATACAAAAATAAAGGGTGACAGGGCCGTAGGGCAATAAAATCAAACCACAGTACCATGTTTGGGAAGGATGGTATTTCAGGCAGATGGATTATCCGGTCGGCTCAGTCTCCTTTCAATTAGAGTTCATTACTCTTCATGATGCATTTGATTGCTCTCAAATGCTGAGCAAATGTACCATGAAAGGAGCAGTTCTATTACTTTCAGCCAGCCGCTAAAGCTTCTCAGGAGTGGCTTCTTCGAAACACTTTGGTCTCTCAGGATACAGTGAAGGATCAGGAGAGGCAAGCACTCAGTAGCTTCTGACCTTGAAAGAACTAGAAATGTAACTTGTCAGAATCAACACAAACAACAAAGAAAACACTAAATGCACAAACCCACATGCCAAGTTTCCCCACTGTAGAAAAACCCAGAACTTCAGCTGGTAGATGCCCAGTTTCAATTTTATTTTTCCTTAGAGGTTCCTTTCCTGTATGCTTACTAAACAGAACATAAGTGTATATATTCTCTCTTGGAAATATGCACAGACAACTGCAAAGAATTGTTCTTTACTTTTCAAATTCTAGTAGGTTCTAACCCAGTCATTGTGTTGCTTACTTTCTGTTGCTACAACTCACAGAGGTGAGGAAGCAATGTGGGTTGTAGAAGCAACAGACAGGGGTGCTGATAAGAAGGATAGGCAATCCTTGCACTATTAGTTAATAGCTGGTCTAAACAACTGTCCATGGCTGTCCAGGTAACTGAGTACAGTTACTTTCAACTATTCTTATCAAATATGTTCATATGAGACTAGGTTTGGATTTATATTTTTAAAATATCTTATTGAGAGTGTGGAAATGTTGCTAAGTCGGTAGATTGTTTGCCTAGTATAAAGGAAGTATCAGGTCTCATGCCAAGCACTATGTAAAACCAGGCATGGCAGTTCATACTTGGAATCCCTATACTTAGGCACAAAAACAGGTGGGTCAGACATTCAAGGATACCTTATCTCTGTAAGTAATTTGGTGCCAGCTTGGTCTATCTTACCTCAAAAAACAAAATAAAGACAATATAATATAATACAATGATCAGTCAACATTTTCCATATTTAAGCAGTTATGAATTGCATAATATACAAAGTGTATATAATTAAATAAGCCATACATATCCATGTTTCTGATACATGGCTAACTGATATGAAATATATTTATATTCTCTCTCTTTCTCTCTTTCTCTCTGTGTCTCTGTCTTCCTCTTCCCCTGTCTCTCTCTCTCTCTCTCTCTCTCTCTCTCTCTCTCTCTCTGTGTGTATGTGTGTATGTAATGAAAACTGTGTGCCTATTTCTGTAGCTTCTATTAATGATGGAACAGTTCATCTCCTTCAGGCTACCTATGCTGAATTTAGCACAGAACATATGCAAATTCTAGTTAAACTTTTACTCCTATGAGAAGGTTCACAGTAGTAATTATCTTCCCCTATCAAGGTAATTACTGCACAGTACCATGGCTGTAGGATAAGTTTTCAGTCCTTATGAAATTGCAAATTCAATGAAGTTTTCTTTTCCAAATAGACTTGTTTAAGCCTAAACAGGTCTTTTTTGGTTTTTCTTTTTATTGTCATGTGTTCAATCTGAAGATTGTCTTCAAAACTGGCTATATTAGTTTTTTCCCTTTAGTTGCTGTGATAAATTACTATAACCAAAGCAACTTAAGGATCAAAGGACATTTTAGCTTACAGTTCCAGAAGAGTCGAAGTCCCAAATTGTAGCGATGATGTGGCAACTGGAGCATGAAGCCACCTGATCACATTTTCTTGTACAGGTGGTGTGGGCAGAGATAGGGGTTGTGGGGGAAGCTATAAATGCTCAGTCCCCCCTCAGTGTACTTCCTCCAGCAATGCTGTGCCCTGTAAAGGTTCTATAACCTTCCCAAACAGTGCCAACAACTGGGGACCAACTGATCAAATATGTGAGCACATGTGGACAGTTCTCATGTAAACTAGAAAACTAGGTAAAATCTTAGAGTAAGGAGAGATTCCACAAAAGTGAGATGCCTCAGCCTGTCCCAAGGAGCTGGCTTGCAGGTGATTGCTCTTTCTCACATCAGATGAGTCCTGGACTTGTTTGCAGCCACAAATCTCCCTGGAAGAAATCTTGTGGCTTTTTATGTATTTATGTTTTAAAATTTACCTTTGAACACAGATCCTTCCCCGTGCTTTTGCCCACCACTCTAGTGTCTAATCCATTTTTACTTTTGCTCTTGTTTTTTGAATGCAGACTGGACTATTTTTGAGGTTTTTACCAGTACTATTGAAAGTGACCTCCAGGATTTTTCAGTCACTTGTTCCCTTTTGTATACTCTAGCTTTTAAGCATCCTCTCAGTCAATTTTATTGTCCAGCTATCTGCAAAGCCAGCCTTCATTGCTAGTCATCACTAGTTACCACTAGTCACCACTAGCCATGTAGCCTTCCTTCAAGATGCACATGACTAACCAACTTCACAGAACCACATTAAACCTCCTTTTCTGCTTAAATGCTGACACCTGCCCTCTACTCCGTTGTTGGAAATATACCTACTATGTTGTCTTTTTTTAAACCATGTTCTATGGTTGCATAAACATTCTTCTCATTAGCTACTGTCTTGGTGTTGTCCAATTAAGCTCCTTGTTGCAGTAAAAATCATGTCAGACTCTGACTAGAGAGCTGAGTGTGCTTTGTGCTGTTTCTCATGTCTTTGTTTAGCTCTTTGTTTCTTAGTAAGACATCATCTTGAAAGTTGCTTACACTATTATATGCAATCACAACAAAGAAGATATACAAGGCTCACCTCCAGGGTAAAAACATTGTTGTTTGCAGTACATCCATTAATACTACTACTCATGAAGTTGATTCAAAGGCCAGCCTCTTCCTGACCCTATGTATGGGGAAATCAAGCAGGTCAGGACATTTATTTTGAAAGTTTTAAGTAGTCCTATTGTATCCTGCAATGTATTATCAAACAGAAACCATCCAGCAGGAGAATAAGGATTAAAATATATACAATGAAAGGATATTATAATTTTAAAATAGAACATCGATCTTATAATAACAAACTGAAACAGTCATATGTAAGAGACAGAACCAATCATGAAAAACTCTATAAAAATGCAGAAAACAAGATGGAAGCTCATTTGTAGATTTTTCATGTGATTTGGTAGAGATACACCACTGACTGGTACAATATTAGTTATATTCTATTTATTTATTTATTTATCTATTTATTTATTTTTGAGAATTTCATGCATGAGGACTACATTTTCAGTATGTCTACTTCTCCCTCTCTCCTGATGAATCCTCCCTCAGCCCTCTACTCCCTCTCAAATTCACGATCCCTTCTTTAGTTATTGATCACACACACACACAAACAAACACACACACACACACACACACACACACACACTTACAGATACAACCTGCTGACTCGATTACAGAATCACATTAATCAGTCTGCTCAGCATCACTTAAAGGACCATCAGACAGATGACTGTAATGTTTTGGTAAAGTCTAACTCTAGAAAATCCCAACAAATTAATAATGTCATGAGTAAGTGTCCTTGGAATTCTCTGTCTTAAGAAATGCATATTGACCTACCTCTGCCCTTGATTCCTTAATAAAAAAATGCTATCTGTATTTTTTAGGGAATTTGTTATGATCTTAATTTAGTCACAACCATAAATATTCTATATTTTGCATGTCCTGTAATCAGCACTGTTAACCAGCGTACTGGTGAGTTATGTGCTGGGGTTGGTTGTGGTGCCCATTAGTTCCCTGTGGATTCAAAGTTCTAACCATCAGATGTCTTCACTGTTTATAGTGCTTTTACTGGTAACTCAACCTTCAAGCATTGCAGGTCATAGTTTTGTCATTGCTGTCTTGAAGTGACCATGCCCATACAGCTCATGGCTGTTCAGCCTATTAGTAGTCTTGTTCTGTATGCAGTGGTGACTGTGACATTTTTGAGTGCTTTGAAGATCTGGAGCTCCATCTACAAATGATAGGTTAATGTAAGCATCACACAGTAAGGATATGCCTAGAGTCTTGAGAATGTGTGTGAATCAGAACACAGCCTGCAAGACTCACTTCTCTCCTTCCACCATGTGGATTTGGGAAATGGAATTCAGATTATCAGTCTCAACAGCAAGCACATAAAAACTTTTTTTAAGTTGATATTTGTACAAGGAATCTAGTGTTTGAAAATAAAATGGTATTTGTTAAAAACAACAACAATAACAACAACAAACAGAGAAGGTAAGATCTAATACAGCTTGTTCAAACCAAATTGTGAAGGGGTAAAAGGATGTTGAAACAGCTGTGATTAGATTGAGGATTATTCTGTTGCATAAACATGGCCATAAACATTCCTGTGCTCAGACCTGAAGTTTCCATTCCCTTGGGAGATGGGTCTCAATGCAATCTCCCACAGACCTCACTTAAGCTTGGGTTTAAGTAAGAGTTGTTCACTGAACAGTGAACATTTTGATAGGCTTTAAAAGCCTAAATTTCCTCTTCAGATTTCCACCAGCAATTTGGAGAAATAACACAATCTCTAATAATTCTATTTTTATCTCTGTATTTCCTAAATAAATTTATTGTATTTCCCTTATAGGGGAGTTATTTTACTTTAAAAACATTTAAAACAATAGGTCAAAAGCTAGGAACAACTAAAAAGGCATTTTTTGGTCTTGTCATCCCTATGGCAATGCTTCATTTTCATAGGTATTTCATTATGTTTACTAAGAATGCCTGGTTTCTAATGACATCTTTATTATAGTCTTACTTTAGAATTAAGGATAATTAATTACACTATTGTCTATATTGAAATGACATTCCTTCTTGATATAATCATTAATAAAATCAATTTATTAAAGATAGTTTATACAATATTACTTTTTAAATTGATGTAAAATACAAATATTTTCCAAAGGTGTTTCTGATTTTTGGAGTGATTTTAAAAATCATAATGTTTGAGCCTCGAGGTGATGGCACATGACTTTAATCCCAGCACTAGGGAGACAGAGTTGTGTAGACACCTGGAGTTCGAGGCCAGCTTGGTTTACAGAATGAATTCCAGGACAGTCAAGACTTCACAAAAGAACCCTGCCTTGAAAAACAGAAACAAACAAACAAACAAACAAAATCATAAAATTTATCATACTTTACTACACTGAGAAGTTAGGATTCTGATGAACCTTTATATGTAATATATTCAAACATACATTAAAGAGTATGTAGTTAACTTATAAAATTCTAAAATGTGCATGCCTTTCACCTTTCACATCTACCTTAGAAACTGATCTTGATAAAACATAAACAAAGTGGCAAAGCTGTGTGAATAAAGCTATGTGTTTATTAAAACATTGCAATAGTAAAATTCAGAAACATGATAAGCAACAGAGGAGTTAAGTAAATGATAGTGTAAGGAGTAATGGACCACTGGGCAGGTATTATAGAAACTACTGGAGGATATGAGAGGTAGTTCAAGAAAACATCGTCAAAAGCTTTGTGAAAGGCTTCATACTCATCAGCATTCAGGGGAAAACCAAATCCTGTAGGCCAGATTTAGTTAGGGAAGATGACTCTTGTTCTCCATGCTGTTTGGTTAGAGAGAAAAGGCTAGGCAAATAAAACAATACCTTTTTGTCTGCCAAAATATTACTTGTAGAGACTAGTGCTTCTTTTGGAGAAACATTAAGATTTTTCTAGATAAGTTGCTTTTAGGTTATATGCCATTGCATATACTTATTTGATCTTATTGAATATTTTATTTTATTGAAAGTCATAATATAATACTAACTGAGCAGAGTGTTTATGTACTGACTTTGATTGAGGCACTTTTTTTTTTTTCTAGACACAAAGCAATAGGTTCTGAAGAGAATTTGAAGATAGTCCGATGGAATGGCTTTGCCAACTCTATGTACTAGGTGTGGTTATATTTTAGTGCTTATATCCTGAGTTATTGTCTATTCTCAATGGAGAAAAAAAACATCAATAGGGTCATCCAATAGAGTTCTGTGGTAAAAAGAGAAGAGACAATTGTATGTTTAAATGCCTTTAAATGTATGTGACTTGGGCAATCTTCTCTAACTTATATATTAGTAAGGACAATGCAGGCTGATGTCTATAAGCATCATGTATGTAGTTCCTACTTTTAATATTTATTTATTCTCAATTGCTGTTTCAACTCCCATTGTTTGCTGATGCCAAGAAGCAACTGCTGTACAAGAACACCGATTCAAAAATCATTATGTTTTTAAATTTGCCTCCTTCCTCAGCTGACAGAAACACTGAAAAATTGCCTTTCACCATTTCAGGTTCGCCTCCATTTAAGACTCAGAATTATGCAGCTGTTTTCTCCATATAGGAAGAGATACAAGAGCCTTACATGTTCTTTCAGTATTGAATTTCATTGACTTTCTCTTTCTGAAAATCTTCAAACATTAAATTGTTTTTCCCCATTTTTAGTAAGGGCAAAAACTGATGTAGTACATATTATTAATCTATTTTTACAGTGAAGTAATAGCCTTTGCCACTTTTGGCGGGAGGCTATTCTCTATTAAAGATTGTGGTCTTGCAAATACTTAACATTAAAATGAGCTATAAGAATAGAAAAAAAAACATGGATTGGCAGTTTTTTGATACACGGATGTCTTATTTAGGGTTTCTGTTACTGTGATGAAGCACAGTAAGCAGAGAAAATTTGGAGTGAATGGGCTTATTTTAGCTTAAAGTTCATAGTACATCATCATTCAGAAAAGTCACATCAGGAAGTGAAGGCAGGAACATGAAGTCAGGAACTTAACCAGAGGACATGGGGAGTTCTTCTTACTTGCTTGTAACCCATGGCTTGCTCAGCTGGTTTTCTTATATCATTGGGACCACTTTTCCAAGGTCAGAACTACCCACAGTGGGCTGGGCCCTCTACATCAATTATTAATTAAAGAAATCCACCACAGGCTTGCCCGTAGAATATTCATATAGAGACATTTTCTCAACTGTTTCCATCTTTTCCAATAACTCTAGCTTATGTCAAGTTGACAAACAAATAGAACAAACAAACAGGGTAAAATGTGGACATTCTGCTTTTGAAAATATACATTTTTTTCTTCTAAATGAAATTGAACCTTAAGTAACAGAGCTGAGTAGACTGCTCAGTAGGGAAAGATATTTGCTGCCAAGCTTCACAACATGAGTTAAAACCCATATGGTGAAAAGAAAAAACAAATTTCTACAGGTTGTCATCTTACATCCATGCATGTGCCTTGATTCCCTCTCTCCAAATAAATAAATGTTTTTTAAAAATATATATATGGATAGATAATTGAATATATTGATAGTATATATATATATATATATATATATATATATATATAATTTTAGTGAAGTGAAAACTTTTCTATCACTTCTGTATAATATGTTGTCACTGAGAAAAAAGTAATCCTCAGTGAGCATTGCTGGATAATTTAAGCAACAGGAGCAAGTGAATAATACAGACTTGCATTAAGAGGAGTGAATTTCACACACACATAAAGAATATAGCGTCAAAAACTTAGAAAAAAAAAAAAACCAAAGAGATAAATGCAATTAGTCAATAAATAAGCTTTTGAGGAAGAACATTCTGGGGTTCCATATTAGTGGTTATGTGGTCTGAGAAATTATGATCCTTAACCACTGTCACATCTTGCTTCAACTCCTAACAAATTAACCCAATAGGTCAGATCTTACCACATGATTTTCTATGTCAGAAAACAAAACAAAACAAAAAAGGTAGAATGCCATCATCCTCCTTTCTTAATGGAAAGTCGAAATTATTATGATGGCTGTTACCTACTACTATGGGACCAGTTCAAACCACATTTAATATCCCTTGTTGGATACTGTTATTTTAATTAATATTTTAATACATTTTAATATGTCAGTTGCTAATTATATGATCAGTTAGGGCTATTACTATACACAGAAACACAGAGGTTGTTTGAAGTTAGATATTAGTTGGAAGTAGTCCACACACATGGGATTAAAAGGGAAATAAATACCGAGAGAGAGAGAGAGAGAGAGAGAGAGAGAGAGAGAGAGGACTGCAAGTCATTTTCTTCATTTGCAAATGACAAAGGTAGTGACCTCTAGCATGTAACAAGCATTTTTCCCATGGACATAATTTGAAATACTTTGCCTTATTAACTTGTTTAATCATTCCAGCAATTGTCTGTTGTCACTTTCATCATTTTATACAATTTTGAAGGTGAAACAAATGTAAAAATAACAGTGATAAGAAGACAAAAATGGAGATAAAATTTACATAAGGGATGTGGAGAAGATAAGTTTGGGTAGGCAGATGGAGTCAGAGATAGGAGTCAGAGGGATGTATTATGTTGCCCAGTGTGTTCTTTGCTTTCCTAAGGCATTTTAGAGGTAAACTAATGAGGTGCCTTGTTGAGGATCACTGTAGGCTAAAAAAAGCCTTCTAAATATCCCCAGTGTGGTTGAAGTAAGTTAGGAGCTTATGTGTCTGGAAAAGAACAAGACATTTTAGTAATGGAAGGACAGAACATGCTAGAGGAAGTAAGAAGCATTAGCAAAGAAGGCTCAAGGAAATCCAAGAGCTAACAGTTCTGCTTTGAGCAAGCTGCTAAAGCACTGAAAGTGTTTGAGTAAGAAAGAGACACAGCCCATCTCACACTGTTAGCTCATTTCGTTTCACATTGTGATGGAGGTTACAAGTCAGGATTTCTTCCATAATTCATAGAATGAACTATATAAGACTCCAGCATGGGCTTGGATTAACAATGACTGTAAGTGTGGCAAATGTACTCAGGTGTGATATGTTGGCACAAGAAAGCAGTGATTGTGGAGAAAGTGAGCATGCATGCGGGAACTCTATCCTCTCTACACAATTTTGCAATGACCATAAAACCATTAAAAAAATGAACATGATTTGAAAAAGCAAAGCAAAACAACAGTAAAACCCAACATAACTATCACTTTGAAGACAGTGAAGTGTAATGAGAAGTAAAAAAATCAGAAAGATAAAGACCGTACTGCCCAAGTGAGAAAAGGTAGGACCTTCCATGGGATAGTAGACATAATTTTCCATAAATATGAGGTTCAGGATTGACTTTGGAGATGAAATTGGTGATGTACATGTTGTAGTAAACTAAGTGAGTTGAACGGAATTGTTTTTGGTAGCAGGAATCACTGAGATTTTTTAGTCTAGACATCTTAAAATTTTATGACAGCCTTTGCAAGATGGAGAGTTTAGAGAAAGATATGGTTTAGGATGAAGGCAGAGTACAGTTGCCTCTAAAGCTGATTAGGGCACGCTGGGAGAGTTAAGGAGATGCCCTGGCACCCACATTAGTGTTTACTTAAACATAGCTATGGTCAGGATCAGAAGTTTCAGGTGAGGCATGGCTGGGTGCAAGGTTGATGTCTAGCTACTGTTCAGCAGCACTAACTACAAGTTTTTATAAATAATAGTCAAACAGTAAATGGTTATTGGCTGCAAGGAAAGGCAAATTAGCATGTTGGCTTCATTTACTTTGGTTTTTTGAGACAGGGTTTCTCTGTGTAGCCCTGGCTATCTTGGAATTTACTCTGTAGACCAGGATGGCCTCAAACTCAGAAATCCACCTGCCTCTGCCTCCCAAGTGCTGGGATTAAAGGTGTGTGCCACCACTGCCCAGTTTAAAATTCTTATATAAATGAAAATGTTGAACAGGATGCTGAAGACAGATACAGTAAATTTTCCTTCTTGCTTGAATACCTAGCAAAGTATCTGTTTGTTGTTGTTGTTTGCATGATTAAGTTAGAAATCGGAGAATGTCTCTCACCAAACATAACTCAAACTCTAGTCAAGAACAAGCTGAATTTATTCATACATATTTTATCAATGAGAACAAATGTTGGGTGAGTTGTAAACTTTTCAGAGTTTCCTAGAGAATAAACAAAATGTTTACAAGGACAAAAGAGAAATCCATTTGACTGAGTATAGACAACACAAATAAGAAAAAGTGTTTTCAACAATGATAAACATCTTGTGTAGCTAATTTTAGTATAGAGAAATTAGGTAGTAACAGATATACCTAAAGGTATTATTTAGGACAAAAACAAACCAACTAACAAAGTCAATCATCAATGCTTTGAGTTCCTGATGAGTGACACTGGCCTCAATGAAAGTGGCAGACTGATCAACGAATGAGAAGAAACCACATAAATAGTATGAGATTCCCCCACAGACCCTACACAGGCCTCATACCAAGGTTTTAGCTCACTGCCATGTACAAAAAGAGTGTAATTCAAAATCAGGAAATCATAAGTGACATACCTGTCCAAAAGCTTCTTATCATTAACAGTCAAAGAAAAATGAACTATTGTATCCAATACATTTTGAATAATTAATAGCCATAAACAAAAATAGTACACATATCTTCCTAACAAAGTTCATTTTCTTGTTGGATATGATGAAAATTATTAAAATGAGTAATAGTATTAAATGCTAATATCAGATGACACCCAGAAAAGGGAAGGACACTTGTGGATGACAGGTATAGCATCCATATGTACAGTTAAATGCTGCAAGACAAGGCTTCAGAAGTGGCTTAGGAACAAAGACCTCAAACTGAATATTACCATGTGCAACTCAACAATAATGGTACAAATCCTGAGCTTTGATTGAGAATGAGGACCACATGCCATTGGAACCAGGCAACATGGTGGGGTTTCCTTATTTGTCATCTGTGGTTTGTGAGGTTGCTCCTCCCCTTAGCTTGTTGTGAACATTAGGTGATATGGTAGGAGACAAATACTTCCACATGATTCACAGGCAGCAAGGACTAACTCTGAGTTTCTATGATTTTTTTTTTCATAGAGAACCACTGTCTATTTTTGAATGATTGTTTAATGTGGATAGATGTGTATGCATGGTTTCTGAGTGAGGATGCTCCCAGCATAGCTGGAGTTTTAGCTGAAATTTCGAAGTACTTCAAGTGTCTGTCAGGGAACTAGAAGACTGAGACATCCTCTGGCTACTTGATTTCATGGTGAATGCTACGTGAGGAACCTGAGCTCCCTTCATTGCCTTGTTTAGTCATTCTTGAAAATAGATATTTCTGAAATCTTATAACATCATGGTAACCTTCCGTCCAGATGTGCTAGCTAGATATATGACAACTTGACACAATCTAGAGTGTTTTTGGAAGAGGAAACCTCAACTGTGAGAATGACCCTAACAGACCTTCCTTTAGGCAAGCCTGTGGGGGCATTTTTTCACTGGTGATTGTGATGGTTTGTATATGCTTGGTCCAGGGAGTGGCACTTATAGAAGGTGTGGCCCTGTTGGAGCAGGTGTATCACTGTGGGTGCAAGATTTAAGATCCTCATCCTAGCTGTCTGGAAGCAAGTATTTTGCTAGCAGCCTTTAGATAAAGATGTAGAAATCTTACCTCCTCCTGCACCATGCCTGCCTGCATGATGCCATGTTCCTGCCTTGGTGATAATGGACTGAATCCCTGAACCTGTAAGCCAACCCCAATTAAATGTTGTCCTAATAAGAGTTGCATTAGTCATGATGTCTGTTCACAGCAGTAAAACCCTAACTAAGACAGTGATTGATGTAAGACGGCCTAGTTTAGGAAGGTGGTCTTGAGGGGATATAAGAAAGCAGGCTGAACAAGTCTCAAAAAACAAGCCAGTAGGCAGCATTCCTCGAGATCTCTGCATCAGATCCTGTCACCAGGTTTCTGCATTAAGTTTCTGCCTTGACTTTTCAGAATGGTGAACTACAAGCTCTAAGGTGAAGGAAACCAAACTCTTCAAAAAGCATTTGGTCATGATGTCTTATCCCAGAAAACCTAACTAAGATACCAGTTATGTCTTAAAATTATTCTTATTTGATCAATTTGGGTTTTACCAGTGGATGGATAGACACTGAAAAGTCATACAAGTCTTTGAACCAAGCTCCATGGAAACTCTGGACTTGCTAGAAAACATCTCCAGTATTGAGAAGGGAGCTAGCCAGGCCAGCTGGAGAGAAAAGAAGGGATTTGAACTTCTACCTAATAACATCCCTTCAGAAGCTGCTGTCTTTACACTAAATTATCATGTAAAATTTTATTTAAGAGAAACTAGTGTCTCAATGGCAATGAATGACAGTTTTAAATGCCAGAATCATTATTTAATAATCAAATTTCTATCTTGCAAAAGAACTGTTGAGAAAAAGGTATGGGGAGTTCTTGGTTTCCAATGCAGTAAACCACCATTTTGGTTCTTCTAAGCCAGCACCTGTTACTCTAGTCTCTGAGCATAGCAAATAAAGTCACAAGAAAATAAGTACCATTCATCAGCGCTTACTGCTAAAAACTCTAAGAAAGAGTCTACACTTCTTTGAACCTCTTTTAGTGACAACATTCAGTGCAGTCTCTCAGTACTGAAAGCAGTGTCTGACAGTCAAATGAAGAATTAGGTGTAAGACTTGCAATAACATAGTTTATACCATACTCTTAAAATAATAACCACCAGCCATGTGGCCATTTGGATTTAAATAATCAAAGTGAGATATAAATTGAAGTTCAGTTCTCTTGTGTCACTAATCACATTCCCAAGTCCAAGAGCCACGTGTGGCCAGTGTCCGTTGTTTGAGAAGTATCTATGTAGAAGATGCATCTTCACAGATACATATTCAGGCAAGCGCAGAGGTTTTCTGTTTTGTTCTTCAGATTCAGAGGGCTCTCTCAAGCTTATGAGTAGATCAACCTTTGTGTTACTCTCACCATGCAAGTCCGATGCTAATCCAAGTCCAATATCCTGTGGCTACAATGAGAGCATTGTTGTGCTCTCTTCTGCAGGTGTAAGGGGGGAGTATGAATCCCCTCAATGACTAGGAAGTGTGGTATTGCTGCATTAAATAAAAATTTCATTATGAGAACAGCAAAGTAACATGCTTGGGTCCTCATGGTGTGATTTGTGGACCACAATCTTAATTCACAAGTTTGAAATCAACAGTTTGGAGTCCTTTGCTTTGTATTTTAGAATCAATAAAGCATTTTTTTTCTCATAATTTATGCACATTTCTTCAGAGTTATAAACTACAGTATTTAAATAAGAGATAATGCAATTACATTTGGTATTCAGAAAGTGCTTTTTAAATGACATAACAAGAACAAACATTATTTGAAATGATGAATTTTTTTATCCATAATCATCTTAAGTAATGGATATGAACCTTATAAAATATAAAATTATTCTTATAAAGAGAAAAATTGGTGACATCAAGTGGCAAGGCCTATAACTAGTAATTACAATGTAATTGATGGAATGTAGAAATGATGGTTCCTGATTTCAAGCAGTAGGCATTTGGTAGACGTGGGAAAACTGGCTCATATCCATGTCCACAGCCATGCAGAGGTGTGTCAACCTCACATTACCCTCATATTCCAGTGCTAACTAACATCCTAACCTTCCCAAGGGAGATATGGAGATTGAGCCTGTCACATTGAAGAGTGCTTGGCTTCTGTAACCCTTTCTTTTTGGTTTGTTTTCATAGGACCATGGTTTGGGGGAGAAATTGCATAGGTATGAGGCGGGCACAGCTTTCATCTATTCAGTAAAAGCACTCATAGAGCCAAAAAGAAAGGTACCAGGACATGATGGGGGAAGTCTTATTTTCACATGTGTTTAGTGACTCTCACAGGCAAAGAAATTATGTACTTTTACAATTTTTTTTTAAACTAAGTTTAAAAAGATATTGAAGCATGTCTGTGTCACACAGCACTGCAAGTCAGGACATAATAGAACTCTGCTCACCTCTTCCATGGAACAGGATATGTAGCTCATATTACTTTCCCAGAATATTTATAGATTTCCTGACAGGGAATAATTGTTTTCCAATGTTATATTTTTAGTTTCCTTGACTGCATCACGACCATGGGAAACGTGAGTCTGAAGAAAACACGGCTCTGTAGGTACAACTGTGGATCAACTCCCATCTGCTGGTTCTGGTCTCATTAACCAAAAAGTATATATATATATATATATATATCCCAAAGAAATTGTTTAGAAAGAAGTAAGTTCAGCTGCATGCTGACTGATAGCTTTAAAAGTTATCCATCACAGATTATTTTATTTTTCAAGGAAGAAGAATAAGAAGGGGAAAAAAAAAACCCTTGAAGTGATCTTCTAAAAACTTTGCAGGATATTATATGTACGAGATGTCTTTAAGAAAATAGCCTTGTGGACTGAAGCTAATGAATTATCTATGGCTCCTGGTTCAGACTTCCAGGGTTTACTTAAGAAGACGAATATGTTCAGAGAAATGAGAAATAAATGGCATTATTTCTTTGTCTAGAAGCAAATGATATTTTCAGTAGATTTTATTCTCTAAGACAGACACATTGCTTTACCTAAGGTAATTGAGAAAATATTAATGGTAGAAATGAAGAACATTTCAGTTATACATTTACGAAACATATCGATGCTGTCAGTCTTTATGTATTACACCGTGTCACTGTGTCTAGACAGAACAATAGTGCATTCTTTGGTGAGGCACACATTTCAAATATCATCGGGTCTGCTCCAATGCCAATCCTTCTGTCCCATTCATGAATTTCTTTAAGTTGGTTTTATATTCATGTAGGAAAAAATTTGCACCATTTCTCCTTCTCCCAATTCAGTAAGAACTTTACCTTTAGTACTAAATATGACCTCTAAATTGACCATTGAGCTATGTCTTCATTTTTTTCTGCTCTTGCTGTTTCTCACATTCCAACGTGCTAGGCAAGTGTTAACAATTTAAACATTTCCTTTCTAAGAACATCAGAGTGGTCATACAGTTTTTGCCACTATAAAAACATCTATTTTCAATGCTAATTCATTGCAGACCCTAGTTTAGCTGTGCATATATCAGCACCTCTAACCCTCATGCTTTATTGTCCATTAGCTTAAACCCAACTGGATTTCTTTAATGTAAAATCCATAGCTAAGTATCCTGTATATAAGGTAGAACAGAGCTAATGCTTGGCAATCTGAACGAACCAAATGACAGAGAATGAGGAACCTATTAAATCTTCAAAGATCTAGTCGACTACAGACTGAGCTCTTAGCTCTAGGCAACCAGTATTCTGCATTTAACCATGTACATGTATTGGTTCCTGTTTCATGTTCCATCTGTAGACCCTTGCAGTATAGCATAAAGTCAGTTATCACCATCACTGGAACTGATTCAGTACATACTGCAGTGCATATCACCATTCAAGAGAAGACTTTGCTTCAAAATTACACACTCACTCTCTGATTCCTTCAGCATGTCTGTTTTCCTATCACCTTATTTTTGTTCTTGTCCATAGAAAATTGATTTTTACCTGAAACACATTCATTTATTAAAAGCCAGTTTGTGCAAATTTCTTTATCTTCTTGCTGGTAGTCTTATTTTCTTTGTGGCCTATTTTCTGCCCTGCTATTCTTCTGTAAGATAAGGAAGCTATATAATCATAAGCATAACACAGGAGAGAGGCTGTCCGATATAGATGACATTCTGTATTATGCCTATTCTCCTACGAGAATGACAACGCATATGTACTATTTTAAGATATGCTTATTTAACTATGTAATCTTATTATTAGCTTCCCCAGAAATGCAATTTGTGTTTGGGTGTAAGATATCTGCTAAGGTAGACAGACAACTATAAGTGTATCTCTACCACTTAAATAACTTTTGCCTTTGGTACAGGATACTTAATTTCTATGACTTTAGTTTCTTTGTCAATAAAATGGAAGCAGAAATGTCACTTCCTTTATAATACAGTAGTGTGCATTCAGTAAGCACTTATGGTGAGGCTTTTAAGTCTCTTGAACCTAGAAGCTTTTCAATTCACTCTCATGATTACCACAATAACTTTACCTCAGTGACATCTAAAAGATAATCTTACATGCTTTGTCTGTATGATCCCTGGGCTGATGTGCTTATTGAATTAGCTATTATTCAGATAGAATAGACAGAACATTGTTATAGATGACAACTGACACTTGCCTGGCCAAATGTTATTCAATAATATTGAAGAATCTTATCATTGTTCATGTCCATGTAACCAGGAAACTATAAATCACCTTGTTCTTTCTAGGATAGCTTTCTGGGTCACGAGTGTAGTACAGTAAATGCAATTGCTATAATCATACATGAGGCCAAGGTCTTGTATTAAGGTAATGTTAAGAATGTGAAAAATGTATGTGCTGCTTTAACTGTGTATGAATGTCCCTTGAAGGGTTTCTGACAAGGACAAGAAATGTTATGTTTATCCTATTATGTATAGAAGCTTATGAAATAGTGCAATACAACACATCAATGATGAGGCTGTGTTCTATTTTGAAAGATAGAGGTGAAAGTTTGCTAGCAGCCAGTCCATACCAGGAATGAAGGATTGCATGTGCCTCTTCTGACCCCTCTCAACTTGCTGTCTGTCCCCCTGCTGTTCATTCAGCCCCATTGACTCAAAATTCTCTGCATCTCATAAATCAAAGCTTCTTCCTAGGATTAGTTACTACTACCTTAATTTCAGAAAACTGCAGTCCCCTCTCTTTTAGTGTTCAGAATTCTCAGTAAAAACTAGAGTCAGTGATCAACCTTAAAACTGTAAATGGAGCACAAGCTTAACTAAGTCCTTAAGCACTGGGTGGCTCTCTATTTCTCTTTCAATAATGTAACCATTCCCTGCTTATGTGTGGGCCCAGCATCACATAATCCTGCCTCATCCTTGATCTATTTCTTCTTTCTGTGTTCCTTAAAGTCTTGGGGTTCTCCCTCCATGACTTTAACTGTGACTCTACCTGCTCTCCATATACTAGCATCTATACCATTCTTTGCTGAAAGCTACCTCTTCATTCACCAGTGATAGCTTTCACAGAGACCTGCTGCATGTAATCACACAGTTCTGGGACAGTGTCTCCTTCTGTGACAATTCCTCACCTTTCAGAATTTCCCAGTGTACTCTGCATTAGACTGTGAGCTCAGCAAAGGTATTGAGATTTCCTTGCAGATGAAGGCAGTCCCCAGCTATGCAGAATGTCTGACAAACAGTTTTAATGCTTATTTAATGCATAACTAAATAAATTTATTGAATGTCTACCTAATTTTTAAAAATCCATTTTCTGTATTTAAAATGAAATTTAAATTACATTAATTTAAATTTACAGAAATTTAAATTTGGTCCTGATTAAAGTCAGAACCACAGTTAAGCCTTCAGCATCCTTTGAGAGCTGGAGGGCAAAATGATGAGTTGGTAGAAATGACTGTCACATTCCTGGAGCACTGTATCCAGACCCCACCTGAGTGACTTAGCCATGCCCTTGGCCTGAATATTTAACTCTTAGTATTGTTTTTACTCTCCTTGCTCATCACAAAGTTGTGAGGTTTACATATGTGATAGTATTTAATCTTCTTAGAAAGATACTTCATGAGAAACACAGGAATTTAGACACAGCCACCTAAGTGGAAACAATAGTCATCAGCTAGATGCTCATCTAGACTTTGGTTTTAAATCTAAAATAACATGTATTAGAACAATCTAAAACTGGGCAATGTGAAAAAGTAGGCAGAAGGGAGGTGAGAGAGTAGAGAGAGACACACAGAGAAAACCCTGTAAGTAGCTCCCTGGCGTGGCCTACTTTTCTGATGCTTAGGACAGCATCAGTTGTTACCACTTAGATGAGATATGGCTAGTGTATTAGTTATTTTTCCTACTGACATGATGAGGTACCTAACAAAGGCAACTCAAGGGAGCAAGAATTTGCCATGCATCATAGTTCAAAAGGGTACAGTCTATCATGTTAAGAACTGTATGGAGAAGTCAGCTGGTCACAGTGCATTGGTAGTACACAAGGAGAGAGTGAAGACTACTAGGGTCCACCTGTCTTCCCTCTTTGTATTAAGTCTGGGACTCCAGTCCATGAGATGGTGCTAACCAAGTATAAGGTAAGCCTTCTCATCACAATTAACCAGATTTGGGAACTCATCTCAACATATGCCTGAATATTTGTCTCTTAGGTATTCTAGATCTTGTCCAGTAGACAACATTTACTGTCCACCGTGTAGCTCACATGAACTCTTATACTGAAAGGATGGTTGTATGCTGGTGCTGATAACCACACCTACACACCATTCCCTCCATTGACTAGATATTTGAAGCATGCAGTCTCTAGGTTATATCCACAATGTCTATGGCAGGGCATTTCCAATCACAGCATCAGTGGGTACTGCTTAGATGAGAAAAGCTATTTTTTTCCTCATGAGCTACCATTACTGAAACAGATGTATTCCCTTTGGTACTAACAGAAATGGTCTGTTTGCATCTATTTTTCATGTGTTTACACAGTAAATTTCTATTTTATACATTATGTTTCAAAATACTTTTTTTTCTTAGAAAGAAAACAGTAGATTAACAAAATTGCATAGAGTTAAATGTCCTAGTTTTTCTAAGTGGGCTTTTAAAAAAATAAGTTGAATTTTAACATTAATTTCTCTCCATTTTACTGACCCTTGCTTTATAAGGGGTTTAGTTCACTAGTATGCTCCTAAAGGGAAAGCCTGCGTCTCAAAATAAATTTACTTTTGAGAAATAATCAGGATGCTTTGCATAAATTTGAAATCTCTATATTTCAAAGAATTATTTCAAAGTACAAAATTATAATTAGCTTTTCTTTCAGACTGGAAAAAGACCTGGTCTCATCACAAGTTAATTTGAGATATCTAATAATCAAGAAAAGAACTTCATCTCTTCTATTAACTGCATATTAGGAAATTTTGGCCAATGAGTTTATTTTTCTCTCCATTCCCAAAGATGCATGAAGTGAGAGAGAAAAGCTTTTAAATAGACTTAATTAACTGCCAGAAAATACATGATTTATATACATGGAATATACATGTCGTAGAAATCCTTCCCATGCTGTATTTTTTAATACATTAAAAATATTTTCTACATTAAGATGTTCTATAAAATGACTCTTAACATCTCTCGGGAAAATAGCTATTACATCCTTAGGGTGATGAAATGATTCTCATTCCTGTGAGAGTTTAAATTTGTTGAGGAGGTTTATATGCAGTAGAAAATGGGAGCAGAGTCATTTCCCTTAATTTTCTTTTGTGTTTCTAATTAGGTATCATAAAATGCAAAGAAGACCAGACGTAGGAAGTAATAAATGGGAAATGTCATATATCTTCACTGTGTTTCAAATGTATATTGACCCACTTTGCTTTCAGAATAAATGAGCTTGGAAAATCATTGCATATATACTTATTAGATCCATAAATATAAATGTACCTTTCGGATTGCTGTACTGGGGGGCTGATAAAGGAGGCTCTACTTCTCTGAATTACTACTGCATACATTTTAAAGCCCAAGTAGATCTGCTGTGATAACATTTTAAAACAGAAACATTTGCTGGAATGACTTGGGAGAGAGAAGCGGCTTGGAGATTCAGCCATTACCATGGTAACCAAGAGTTCAGAAATCCTTACTTGGAGGTAATCATTGGTACTCTTCATGAGAGCACAGCTGACTTAGTCCCACTTTTGTAAGAAAGATTAAATGGATTCTATTAATAAATTGGAAACTGGAAAGACTCAGATATAGTCTGCTGATAAGGCTCAATGTCCATGTAAACAGGCATTGTTAGTGGTATAGCTGACCAAGTTCCCTTAGATGGTTCTGTCTGCTTCTAGAAAACCAAGCACATTCATCTTTCTTGGATGTCATATTCTAAGACTTCTCCCAAATGAAGGTTATTAATTGTTTTTAAATCAAATTATGTAGACAATTTTTCCTTATAATTTTGACAGATATTGAAAACAAGTGTACAGAATCATAGTGTCTCTATATCAAGAATGTGGGGATGGAGAGAAAGAAAGGCTGATTCATTTACTCCATTTAAGTAGGAAGCAGAGAAACAGAAGCCCAACAAAACAAAGAAAAAACACCAAGATGCTTTGAAATGCTTCAAGTATTTCTTTTAAATTTTTTTTTTTTTTTTTTACCAATAATTACCACAAAATTGCCGTTTTGACATAGTTTTGCACACATTGCTTTCAGGTAAGAAAATAAAGCCTCAGAGTCTCTCCGTACTTTGTACAGCTGGGTTCAGATTTCCTCTAACAGTACATGTGTGCCACTCAAAGACCTCAAAGATAGTACCTGCTGCTCTTGTTGAAAACTGTATTAGCTTTAAAAAAGGACTGCATCTCTGCTTTACTCTTGCTGTGTCCAATTTCAGGTGGATCTTATGAAGTATGTATCAATAATATGCTATGAATAATCCTTTTACTTGTGTTAAACATGGCTATGGGATTTGAGCACAGCCTTTCCCTACAGTTCTAATTCCTATGTGATACCTGCTGAATCCTGTATGTGTCTGTGTGACCCATTGAATCAGCATATGTGCTGGGTGTGCCTTTAGAGAACAGAACTAGAAATGATGGTCAGAAACCCTTTTCCATAGGATCTGTATAAGACTGGGAAGGGAAATGAAAATTAAGATATTGAGTTCTAACTTTGTTGTTCAGGAAGAGCAAATCTTGTCTTTCTCTATCTATTCATAAGAAAGCAAAGGATACAGAAATGAGATTGCTAGAAAACAAGTAAAATTTGCCTACAACTTGATGTAAAGATATTATGCTAATATATAAATAGAACAGTAGTTCATCATAGTTACAAGTGGAGAAAATAGTTTGCCACTAGAGTGAAGTGTTGGAGCTAGTGAGATGGTTCAGTGGTTAAGAATGCATATTGTTCTCTGAAAAACCCATGGGTGATAACACTCATGTCAGGAGTTCCATAAGAACCAGCAATTCCAGCTTTCATGGATCCAATGTCTTTCAACTTGTAGGTACCAGCATATATGTACACACACACACACACACACACACACACACACACAAGTAAAATAATAAAGATTGTATTAAGAGGGAAGGATACTATTCATTTATATAGCCAGGCAAAGATACTTAATTTTTTCTTAATCTCACAAAACAAAATATATAAATATTAACTAAAAATCTAGCAGGATTATAATTATCTCCTGTCATTTTATCTTATCAGTTTTCTAAAATCAGTAAAACTTATTTTCTACCCTGGGATCCCTTTGTTTTTCTTCTCACAAGGCCCCAGTGAGAAGTTCAGAGTCCTTTATGGCCTTCTGCAGACTACAATGGATATCTGGGGATTAAGTTTCTCTTTTTTCTTCATACTATGAATTTTGAATAACCCTTGGTACACTGTCACTTTTAGTTTTAGAAAGCAATTTTACAATCATTGCCTTATTAAATGCCATGTGAGTTTTCTACTCTCTGGATAACAAATTGCTGTGTCTTAGTGACTTAAAACATATTCATTTAACCCCTCCCTTTCTGTGAGTCAGAAGTGTAGGTCAAACTTATTGCCCCCTACTCAGCAGAGCTATGTTCCTGACTATGGAAAGATTTGCTTCTGGTATTCTGTAGGCACTGTATAACCACCAAAGGTTCATGTGCTAATTTTGGCCTCCAAAGTGGTGAATGACCTTTTAAGTGGTAAGAACTTAAGAGATTCTTGTGTGAGTCTTTGGTAGTCCTCACGATACGTTTCATAGAGGTAATCTGGCACCATTCTTGCTCTCTGCCTGGACATGAGATCCTTCTTCTGAGCACCATTTGCTCTTGTGAGGGTATGGGTCATATGATGCTCACCAGAGACCATGGATATGGTAGCAAATGTCTCATTCTTCAGGAAAAATAGTAAATAGTGTGTGTGTGTGTGTGTGGGTGTGAGTGTGTGTGTGCGTGTGAGTGTGTGTGCGCGTGTGTGTGCATGTGTGTGTGTGTGTGTGCGTGTGCATGTGTGTTTGCATATGTGTATGTGTGTGTGCATTATGCGGTCCACAGAATCATATGTTGGTGGTTTTGTTAAAGGACATGACCTTAAGCTAAACTGAATACTTTATTTATTAAGAGAAATAAGAGGATGAGACTGAAAAGAAGAAAGGTAAAAGAGCAAAATGAGAAAGTATTCTTTAGTGAGTGGTTGATACTCTTAAGGGTGGGACCGTGAACTAGAGCCAAAGGCATGCATATTTCTCTACAGATATCATCAGAATGGTTATTCTTTGTAGCCTGTGTACTTGTTCTAGTCTATTGAGGGAAGCTTTTTGGCCAGCTTCTCCACCAGAAGACAAGCATGGGAAAGATCAGTGTGATGGATGTCGACTTACCATATGTGGGGACAATTCAAATAAGACAAGCCAGAGGACTTAGGATAGTGGAGATAGTGTAAGAATTGTGGAAGAAGTGTCCTAGGAATTGTGAGCTACAAAAAGTTCACTCCAGTCTTCACATCTTCTATTCCCCTGCTCCCTAATGTTAATACTTAATGCAGATAAGCAAAGCATAGAAGACTGTCTATAGGACAGAGGATATTTTAAATGCTTACTTGGAAGACAGAAATAGTAAAAAATGAGAGTGTACTTTGCTTCAAATGGATTTTGAGAAATAACATTACCAACACTAATTTTCTTAAGAACAGTAGAATCATGAGTAGATTTTTTCCTTATATCTGGGGTAATCAAGCTCATCACTCTACTCAACATATTTCATACACAAACTACCCTGACCAGGCCACACTGGAACAATTTCTATTCAGGAGAAGCTTATATATACCCCCAAGGTCATAACTTGTCTCTAAACAAAACTGTTTCCTCTGTGATACACAACACATACAATGAGGCCATGATTCTGAGGAAAGCAGAGATGGAGTCTCAGAATCTGAGTACTCCACTGATAGATGGATTTGCCATAAGAATGAGTCATTGTGTAAGTAGAAAATGGTGATGCTGATATGTTACTCTGGAATACAATGGAACAATGGAAGTTAAAATATAAATTTTAAAACATTGATATGATTGTCATCATATATAACCCCCTCCAAGGCCCAGGGAACACCACAGCAGGAGATAGAAATATTTAAGGGTCAGAGAACTGGGTGGAGTGCTATGATGCACTGCCTTGTCAGAATGATAAAGGTACAATAATCATGAGCATTCAACAGCTATGGCTACTCTCTCCAAACGTTTACCACCCTCCAGACACCCACCCCCTAAACACACAAAGACATGAAAGTAAGAGTAAGAGAGTTATGAAAGATAAGAGGCCAATATGAATGGGAGTAGATAAGGGAGTGGTTCTAAACCTGTGGGTTGCAACTCCTTTAGGGGTCAAATGACCCTTTCACAAAGGTTTCCCAAGAAAACCAAAAAACCAGATATTTACTTTGTAATTCCCAATGGTGGCAAAATTACAGTTATGAAGCAACAAAAATAATTTTATGGCTAGAGGTACCCACAGGATGAGGAGTTTTATAAAAGGGTCAGAGCATTAGGAAGTTTGGGAATGACTGGTTTAAAAGAAGGCAATGAGTTTTCATATGAGCACAACACATTGTATAGTATGTGTATAAAGTTGTCAAAAATAAGAAGGAAAATATTAATGTTCTTAAAGGTCATGTGAAACAATGGAGTTATCATGAGTATGAATCCATATAGAAACAAGGTGAGATCCAAAGACCGAACCTGTGGTGACTTAGTTATATAGGGCACAGAACAAAGACAAGGAAAAGTGAAGAAGGACTTGCCTATAAAGTATTAGAAGCAGAGCATGGAATGTGAGTGAGGGCATAAGTGTGGGATAATTTGAAGGAAAAGGAAGAGAGTATAAATTCTTGATAACTCTGTTACTTCCTAACCATTAATCCTCTTTAAATACACCACTCAATTCCCAGTGTGCAGGCAGCATAGAACAATGAGCTGTGAACACTGATATTAGTTTCAGAAATACATTTTTAATTTATTAAAATTTATTCAGAAATACATTTTTTAGTTATTTAATTTACATCCCACACACTGCCCCCTCCTAGTCACCCCTCCCACAATCATTCTCCTATCTCCCTTTCTCCACTGAGTGGGTGGCCACCCCCTTGGTATTCCCCACCCTGGTACTTCAAGGCTCTGTGAGGCTAAGTACTTCTTCTCCCACTGGGGCCAGATAAGGCAGCCCAGCTAGAAGAACATATCACACATACAGGCAACAGCTTTGGTTTTTGAATGTGTTTATAGTAATAGATATTTAATGAGAATGGATAGAAGTGAAAGGAAGAGTGAAGACATAGGACATGCAGTTCCTTTGAGGCACTGTTCTGCTCAGAGTAGAAAAAGGAGTTGCACAGGCAAATTGGGGAAATGATTATTGGCTTAAGGTAAAAGCAGAACATATTTGTGCTCTGAAGAACATGATTTTATTTGTGAAGAAAAATGTGCTCATGCACTAGGGAGAATATGATTGACTCAGTGGCTAGACAACACAGGATTGCTCACTGTGGGTGCTGAGCACAGAGACAAGCATAGCTAGGCTGTTCAAGGGAGGACAGGATGACCCCTATAGGCAAGTACTCCATTAGCTGCAGAGTCTGTGGAAGTGTTGAGGAAAGTTACTGTGTTCTTAGGGAAACAAAAGTTAAGAAGCAATTATAGAGTGAGGGTGGAGGAAGAAGTGTTGGAAACTTGAGGAGGAGTGAGTTGCGGATAAGAAACATAAGAGGGCAGGAGAATAAAATCCTAAGAAAATGTGTTTTGACAATGGTTCCCAGGAAGCATCAATGGACCTAGAAATCAGTAATCCAGAACTTAAATTGGGACCTGCCAGTGTAGGTATGCTTTTCTCTTAGGTTAATTCTGTCACTCAGTACTCAATTCTATCATTTGCACTGGTGAGGAAATAAATAAGCTAATATCCACTAGAATGTAGTATTCCTAAGTATCTGCAGAGTGGAAGTTAATACTGAGCATGTATACAAATAGTAGTTGTGCTTATGTCAAAGAAATGGAAGAGTGATAGAAGAATGGGATCATGGGTAGCTGGTTGGTGTGAATACAAATTCACAAGTAGGTGGGGCCAGGATCTAATTATTCTGAGTTAGGTGTGGGTTAGGTAGATTGTGAATATAGAGAACCATGTTCCATCCCTGGTTGTGAGTGGATCTGGAAAGTAAGGGAAGCTTGTCCTGGTGAAACTACCATGTGCTCACTGGAGGAGGGGAATCCCAAGGAACTGAGAAGACAGGCTCCTGACTGAAAGAATCATCAACTTGTTGTTAGTATGGCAGCAAGACAGAAAGGGTCCTGACAGAGAGCAGATGCTCAAAAAAGAGGGAAGAAGAGTCTAGGTTAAGCTTCAAAGCTAGGCTTTCAGGAATCAATGACAGCCCAAGATAGGGATGAGTACCAAGGAAGTCACATACCTCATCTTCAGGGTCAGTAGCTTGCCTGGGTGGCAGAGCTTGGGGGAGACAGTGGCAGGAGGTTACAACCCACACAGCCTGGCTATAAGGAATGCAGACAGGCACTACAGTTCGACTGCCAAGTGCTTCTCTCTTTGCAATGCTAGTTACACTCCTGAGAATTTATTTTCATGATCTATGGTCATTTTAAGTCATCGCAGGCAAGGAAGTTATCATTTACTCTTGTGTCATATGAACAATTTGAGGTTATTCCTTGATAGTGATGGGTCAGAGCTGAAGTGGTGAGAAGTATGGTAAAACAGTGATAGGTCATACAAACTGTTGAGTAATGCCTCACTAGCTAATAAGAGTCTATTTGGAACAAGCAACCAAACTTGCAGATGAAAAGTGCTGCAGGCATGTGCCCTACAAATGGCATTTTGTGTGTTTTACAGAAGTAAATCTATTATTATATTATTGCTCTATTCTTTTACTCAACCAGTATCTGCTGCAGACAATTGACTCTAACACAATTGTGTGAAACATACTACGTGGAACCCTATTTCTATACTCTTTGTTCCTCTTCTTTCTTTCTCAAGAATGCTTAGAATTTCTGGATATAAAGTGTTTAAACTAAGTCAGGCACAGTGGCACAAACTTTTAATCCCAGCTCATGAGAGGCAGAGGCAGGCAGATTTCTGATTTTAAAGCCAGCTTGGTCTATAAATCAAATTGTAGGACAGCCAGGACTACACAGAAAAACCCTGGCTCATAAAACAAACCATATTGTTTGTACTAGGTGAGCTGTGCATAGCAGTTGATAGTGGTCAAGGCTGTGGCTCCATTGCTTCTGTAATGGTTTAATTTAATCTATATACACTTTTAGTAGTGAATCACAAAGTAAAATTTCAAATAACTAGTATTAAATGTACATGGTATTTTTTGACAGAGTTTATGGTTGGCTGAGTTTTGTTCCTGTCCATTTGATGCGTGTGTATGTGTGCATGTATACAAAATAGTCAAGAAGATACAAACAACTTAAAAGAGGTCATTTGACGTTATGGCTTTTAAAAGATTATATAGCTTTATGTCTATTATGTGATACAATCTATCTTTAAGTGGTCTTCAATTTCAGGTTCCAAATTCTCAAAAAATATTAAGCATAACCATGACAATTTTAGTTGTTTGAGCAACAAAGTGAACTAATCAAATTAAATAAGTAAAGTTAAATAAGTAAATAAATAAGTAGCAGATGGAAATCCTATGTTGCACAAACATTCTATTTCTTCAGCCCATAGTTCACCCGTGATGAGTCTTACTGTTAGCTCTTTGTTTTTATCATTTGTTTGAAATTCCTTGTAGCAAAACAACCTACTTGTATTGGGAAATCAAGTATATTACCTTGCTTAGACTTGTAAGAAAGATGAAAACTTACTCAGTATGTTTCCACTGACAAGAATGGTAACAAGGAGACCAAGAGGCCCTGGTGATGATCCAAAACTAGAGATGATGGTACAGTAGCAAGTTGGCTTGAAGCTCTGATCCCAGCCTGGTACACTTTTCTCTCAGTGAATGCTGTATTGAATGCTGACTTCTATTCAACTTATATGGAGAAGTCGATCAGGACATTGTATGAGTAAACACCTTGAATTTATCCCTTGATCCTCCTAACTGTAGTGTGACAGTATAGCTAAGTGAACACATCTTGAATGAAGACCTAATTGTCAAATTCAGCAATCTTTAAACCCAGATAAGCCTGTTGTTGTTTTTCAGAGCTCACTTGTAGAGCAATTTAGATATACAATATATATCTACCACTATACGAGCAGATTTGGGACATTTTATAAGCCACCTTTGATGGTTGATTCAACTATTGAATAAATGTAGTGTTGGCTCAGTAACTGTGAGGGAGCAGCTAGTTCCCTTTATGGCTCCAACAACTACATTATGTCTGGTGATGATAGCAGAGAATTTGTGTCAAGGCCCTTTCTTTTTTTGTGGATGACAGTGATTGGACTTTAGTTTTCTACACATTCCTTGACAAGACTGATGAAATAACTGAATTACTTAATAGCAATTATTGCTGTTTGTATCGAGGCTGTTGCATTAACAATTCCATCATTCTCATCAGTCATCCTACATTTATCACTATGGCTAACAATGGTGTTTCTGACTTGTGAACATGAACTTTGATCTCAGAACATATGCTCTTCACTAACATGCACGATCATGTAAATGATAGTTAGGGTTTCTCTTCTTTTCACTAATGGTAGTAATTGATCCTGGTAGAAAGCAAACAATTCTAGTCAGTAAAATGAAACCTACATTATTTCTTGTTGTAAAAAGCAGGGTCACACCATTATTTCAAGAAATATAAGATAATGTATGACTTCATCTACTGGTTAATAACACAGTTATTTTGTAGTTTTATTTATATGGTTCCATGCCTTTTATTGTTCATCTAAACAAATGAAGATTCAGATAGGTAATTGAAATGACAAAAAATAAAAATTTCCCTGTAAGTTTGTACTACAATTCATAGAGTGAAACTCATGATGTTTAATCATAGTAGAAGTAAAGAATCACAAATGATATCCTGAAATTTTATTGACTGATTTTAAAAACTATGGCAAAAAAAAGAAAGAGAATCTAACATAACTCCAATTTTCCTACTAATTCATTAAAAAATGACAAAAAGATATTCAAAATACTGAAGATGATCCACTGTCGATCTCTTGTTTGTTGGGTGAGTTACAACAGAAAGGTGTGGAGCTCAGCTTCTGCATCCATGTCTGCTTTCACCTTAGATAGACATTGCTTCCAGGTCTGCTAAAAATAGATGCAGATTTGTCAACCATTTCAAATTCCTAGGTCGTGATATGTTTTCATTATACTTAAAAAGAGGACAAAATGCCCATGCCTCTTCTCCGCTGCCCACATGTCTTTGCTGAAATGAATATTTTAGAGGACAAAAGGAAAGTCATGAAGACAAAATACTTTTTGATAACATTCTTCTCCTGACACTGCCAACATTATATGATTTCTTTTTAATGTTCATTTATTTGGCAAAAGATGCTGAATTCATTGTTGCCAATTTTTCCCCAGGAAGAACTAGAAGATAAAGCTATTCTTTATTTTTCTCACTTGCAAATGACATCCCTTGGGTCTTTTGCAAGGCACTGAAGTGATGTTCAAAGTCACCTGTCATTAGTTTTTTGCTGTTGTCATTCAAATGAAATAACCTTCAAAGTTGCAAATATTCTTATCCAAAAAGCTAGGCTGATTCATAACCCAATTTGAAGATAGTGAGCCATTAAAAATTGCAAAGGAAAAATACTACAGCTAAAGCATGTCTGCATAACACATAATCAGAAATGAAGCAGCTACACACATGTAAGAAAAAAGACTTTTCAAACATATCTAGAGTAAATGTAGTCAGTACAACAACCGCTATTTTGTAAGATAAATTAGATGTGGTAATAAAGATGAGCATCTGCTGAGAGGTTATAAATAAGTAAGATGAGTAGTATAAGGACCCAGATTTTGTTTTATTCAGAGTTTCTACTTGAAGTGGCTCAGTGGCAAACTACTAGTGGGATGAGGTCTTGTGTTCAACTCCAAGTACCATATTAAAATAGGAAAAGGTGTTCCTATGTTGTAGAAAAGAAATACAGGTAAAATTCAGTGGGACCCTTGAATCCTGACTTAGGGAGAATAGTGGCAGAAACAGGCAGGCAGAGAGAAAAAACAAGATAGATACTTAAGTCTCCTCTGTTTTGAGCTTGAGTACTAATCAGGAATTGCTTAGTAGAACTTGTTAAGGGAAGGGAAATGATCTGCAAATAAGAAAAGATAAAATGCCCTACAGTCATAGAGTCAGAGGAAAACAGCAGCCTATTGCTCCCTGCTACTCTGGGAAGCCTCACAGCTCTTGGTATACTGAATGAACTACTTAGAAAGAATTTACCTTTACAGCTATAATTAATTAGCCCTGGATTAAGTCTTGTTCCTGATTCCACCTAGCAAACTAAGAGGCCTGGCTCAGAATGTTTAATGTGTCCCCAATGAAATTAACTTAATTCAAACATAAGGGTCTGGCAGACTTATAAGATTATGAAATGGCCAAGACTCACTCTTGGGTGTTTTTATGGATTCTAGAAATACATGAAAGTCATGAAGAAAAGCAAATAAATACAATAAAATATATCATCAGAAACAAAATGAAATCTGACAAATTTTAGAACTATTATTTAAGATAAATTGTAACAATTGTTTTAAAGCATGGCATGAGTTATTAAAGTAGAGATAGAGAAAGTGAAGGAAAGATCAAATCAAACCTTAAACTGGTAGAAATGATAATTACAATAATTCAGATGAGAAATTTATTTGAAAGGAATAATAAAAATTTAGTCAGTGCGAAGAAAGGAAAATTGAAATTAAAGGCAGCAGTAAAAATCATCCAAAGTGAGTCTCCCCAAAAAGTAAACAGAATAGTAATGGGCCATAGGATACTCTCATTGGAATTCTTCATATTGAGGAAAATGAGTGGAGAACACATGCAAAGTATCTGAGAAAATGATGGTCAAAATATTTCCAAATTTAATAGACCTTAAGAGTCAAGAGTTTCAAAAACCTCAATCAAAAAGCAAATAAAGATAACACAGATTATATTTAATGCATGTACTATAGGGATAAAAGAAAAAATCTCTTATATAATGCCAAAGAATGGGCTTGGAGGTCATGTTTCGTAGAGAAGCAGAACTAAGAATACCTGTAGATTTATGACTGAGAATTAAGTAAGAGAATGGATAGCCACACAGCCTCTTCACTGTATACAAGAAAACATCTCCCAGAGTAGGTTCCTGAGTCAAGCAATACTTATGATTAAAAAATGTAGATGAGAACTGGAGAGATGGCTCAGCAGTTAAGAGCACTAACTGCTCTTCCAGAGGTCCTGAGTTCAATTCCCAGCAACCACATGGTGGCTTACAACCATCTATAAGGGAATCTAATGCTCTCCTCTGGTGTGTCTGAAGACAGTGACAGTATACTCACATATGTAAAATAAGTAAACCTTTTTAAAAATGTAGATGAAATAATTCAAGGATCTTTGTACACAGAGAAGTTGAAACAACCAAAAGCTGACATACAAACAAAGAAATATTTTATCAAAGCACACAGGTAGAAGAAAACTGAAATAGAAATCATTCAAAATTGAGATTTAAACATAGAATTAAGGAAATTAGAAAAGATAAATACATCATCTCACTCATCCAAAGTTTGAGAGAGGATACTAGAAGTCAGCTATCACAAGTTTTTACTATGTGCTTGAAGTAACTCGATACAATATGGCAAATATATATGATAATGTATTTATGAAGGCCAGAGGACCAACTGAAATCACTTAACTGTTTTATCTAAGTTAGCATAGAAGACAAGGTATAGTTATACATACATACTTTTAATTGTAAAGAAGGGTAATGATTAAAGGGGGAGAAATAGCAAATATATTTAGTGTAAAGTTGAACAAAGCTGTGTTACTAATATTATTAAATGTAACACATCTGAATAATCTATCTCTCAAAAGGATCATCACAGTAAACTGAAAGACAAAATACAAATGCTCTCAGACCATAAAATTACATTCAACTTGAGATATAGACAAAAGAGAATAAAAGGAAATCATGGAAAACATACAACATCTACATTAGGAAAATATATAGTTGTCCATGAAATTTCTACCAGGATAAAGTATGTTTTGAGTAAGGAATGTAGTTATGAGTAAAGAAGTTGTTTTATCATGATGAAAGTATTGAGTTCATCAAAAGGAAATGTCATTTCAAATACATACGCAGCTCATGACAGACTTTACATCAGATCTGGGAGAAACATCATTTATTGTGATAAACTAGGACTTGACAGACTCTCCTTGCTTCCAAGTGGCTTTTCGTTAGCAGCAAAATGTGTGCTACATGAGAGTTCCTCTGGCCGTTTGACAAGCTCTAGAATTCATGCTTTTGTATATCTGAGATAATATTCCAGTTAAATGAGTGGGTGTTGTGTTTGACTCACTTGTGATACCCAAACTAGCAGCAAAGCATAGAATCAGTGAGAGAAAATCATTCATTTTGGGAAATCTTTTCTAAATAGCAAAGAAACCAGTGTACTGTGTATCCAACATTCTCATTTGTTTGCAATGGCTTAAGAAATCCTTTTCTGACTAGTTTGACTAGGGGCACGAAGCTGGCACCATATTTGTGAATAAACTACTTTTGGAGGTTATAAATAAATAGGGTAAGTGCTGCTGTTCTCCCACACCACCACCTCCCCGTTTGCATTCTAAAGTTTTCATGGGCTAGAGATGTAGCTCAATGGTTGAATATATTCCTAGTGATTGTTGTCTTTTGTTCAGATTTTTTTCAACAGACTTTTAAGTTGTTAAGGAAAGGCAAACAGAATATTGAAGTTGTAGTTTGGTGGCAGATAGCAGAAGATTAAACAACCTTTCAGAAGCTTTTGAACCAGCAAGCAAGTTCATGAAGGTCTATGCTTAGATAAATTCGATAGACATAGAGTTGAAGAGGATTTATTTTTTTCTTGAAAAACTCAATTCCCTATAAAAAAATCCACCACATAAGTAGAGATAGAAAAAAGGCAACCCAATAAAATATAATAGAACACTCCATAGATCAATGTAAAACCCACATTCACAATCATGACAGGCTTAAAATATTCTTTAAGACCAGAAATAAAGAAATTACACAGTTCTCAGACCTTCCATTTAACACTGTACTGGAAATACTAGCCAAAGCAGTAAGACAAGGAAAAGAAATACACAGCATTTCAATTATAAAAGAAGAAATAAATTTCCATTTACAGATACAATCTTCTTGATTTCTAGTATTTGAGAATATTTTAAATTCAAATGGATAAGACACGTATATTTAATATTGTGCATTTCATTTGTAATAAGAGAAAAACTAAGTTTAATGTCTCTATATCCTACTTTTAAAAATACTTCACAAACAATAGCACATATAAAATCCAAAAATCTCACAATAATTGGACTCTTTTGAAGATTGATACTATGTCTTTATAAAGTAGGAAAATTCTAATGACTTCAAACATTTGCAGACACATGAATTCATGCATGCACATAATTACTACAACTGTATGAAAATTCATGAAACTCTGTAAGTTTCTATGCTCAATTTTTCAAAAAATATTAGCAAGATAATAGTGTTTACAGTAACATCAAAAGAATAAAATAATATGAAAGAAAAATAATTGAAACCTGAAAAGTATATTTTTGAGAGAATCAAAGATGGGTTTAGCATTCTTAGCTGTTACAAATTTAATTCAGCCATTATTCTTATGCTAGAAAGTGAAAAATATACCCTAAAATTTACATGGAACCATAAGGATCTTAACTACACAAAAACATACTTTGATAAGGGAAGACAAAGATAGAAGAAATCATATTTCTGGTTTGATTACACATTATAAAATATAATACTGGCAACACTGCATATGTGAGAGACATTATGGAATCTATAATTTTTTTTATTTGTAAAGTAAAAGCTGATAAGGATAAAGATGTCAGCTGATAAGGCTATCAAAATCACTGATAGGAAAGGTCAGTGTCTTCAGCAAATATTTGTAAAGTGAATATTAACATATAAAAGAGTGAAAGTTTTTGCTCCCCTGATATTGTGTGCAAAAGTTCACTTTGAATGACAAAAAGATTTGGAAATATAAGATCTAAGTGGAGAAAACCCTTGAACACATATCCTTTTCAAATCATTGCTGGATTTGCTAATTACTTATTAGAATTGATGCCAAATGAATGCTGAAGAAAATTTACCACAAGCAAACAATGGATTATACAGTTAAATGAATGTGCATAATCTAACTTAATTTACATGGTAAAAAATATTATAAATATATAATTGATGGGCAGTTAAAATCTAGGATATATAAAAACATCAAATGCTAGAAAAATTTAAAAAATTTGCAAAAGATTAGAATAGACATTTCTCCAAAGATAATATGGAAATGACTAGCAAGGATATTTGATGATGTTCAGCATCAATAACTTCTAGGAACCAATGCACAAGGCAACAGTGCCCATCCATACTAAAAAGGATAGTATTAAATGAGCAGAGAATTATAAAATTATAAACAACCTCACTGAGATCATATAGTTGTTAGATCCTTTATGTATCCTTTGGACTGTTAAATGATATAAATTCTGTAAAAACAGGAGTTTCCTTTACCATCTGACCTACCAGCTCTACTTTTGGGTCTATATATCCAAAGTAATTGAAAAACACAGCTTATTTTGACATGTACAGATCAGGTTCAAAGCATCTCCTAAGGAAATTTACTAAGAAGTTCAGGAATGCTGGTCTGCTGAGGCTGAATGTCTAAATATGAAGTCTGGAAATGAACACTGAGGATATTATAAGAACTAGATAAAAATTACAAAACAGCAAACATTGCATGGATCTAGGTCTATAGACATAAATGTATCAAATTCAAAGAAACAGGAAGTTGAATGTTGCTTCCCCATTAGTTTATATGGAAGGGCAATGGAGAACAGCTGAAAGTATAATGCTTAATCTTAATAGCTTAAGATTGAGAAGCAAACAGTAAAGGAAGTGCTTCCCTGAGAGAATTTCTGGAGATAATTGATTCATAAAGGAGACCTGCTCAAAATATAGGTAGTACCATTAATCAGGCTGAGGTCATATATTAGACTAATAGAACACAATTGCCCTCTGCTTCCTCCTTGATGAGTTGAATAGTTCCCTTGTCAGATGTTCTCCTTTAAACTTCAAGATAGTCTAGGAACAATGGAAACAGGTAACTACTGACCCAAACTTCTCACATTCTGAACCAAAATAAATATTTCCTTCTTTTTAGTTCATTTTTACAGTGCCAAGGTTGAGCCTTGGCCTATGTTCTGCCTGAGATGGCTCTCTAGACAGCTCTCTGTAGAAAGCTCTTGGCTCTGTAGTCTGCTCAAGACAGTTGTCACTGCTTGAGACATTTCCAAATGCTCATGGGTTTTCTGACCATGATTAGATTTTAAAAAGCTGCTATAAAAAAAAAAAAATTCTTGGATTTTCCAAACAAGTCTGAAATCTTGTCAGAAAAAATTCTAAAATAACTCCACAGTTTTCCAATCAAAATCAGAAAGCCATAAAAAATTATGAAAGAGCTGTGCTAGCTCTTCAAGCAATTCTCTCTGGATAACTGCTAGAAAACATTCTAAAGGAGCTGTGTAGCTCTCTACGTGTTTCTCAAGATTTCCTATCAAGGTCAGAAATCCTGTTAGAAAAAAATTCTGAAAGAGCTGTGAAAAACTATATGAGTCGTGTTCATTCTCCATGGATTTTCTAACCAATATCAGAAATCTTGTTAGAAAAAAAAATTACAGATCTGTGTTTACTCTCCAGAAATTGCCAGAAAGCTCATGTCTCACTAGAAAAATTTCTTAAAAAGAACTGGTATTTCTTTCTGCTAGCTCATCTAATGCATGTAGACCAGTTTTTTATTAACAGGTCAATTCAGTAATTCAGTGCAGGTTCCCTCTTGACCATTTCACTAATCAGCATACCCTGACCATAGCCCCTTAACTTTTAGGAAAAGGACTACAAGTACATTTTAACATTGTAAAAGAATTCAGAGATCCACCTGATTTTGTAAACTTAGCTGGGTGGGACCTTGCCCAGTGGTCACTCCCCTGTTAATCTCATTTTCTCCTTCTTTATTGTCTTTCTGACAAGCTGGATAATAGTGCAGTTGCCTTTGTTTTCAAATATGCCCCTCATAAGATTCATATTGCATCCTTATATTTTGCATAGTTGAAAAATTATATATTTTTGAACTCATGTTTTCAGAGTTCTTTCCCACAGCCTTAAGAGCTATCCTGAAAGTTATAACATTCAACTATTTCTCTAAAACATTAGACACATCCTCATGTCCTGGACTCAGATTATCATGGAGTTATTAACCTTGGCAGAGAGGGCATTCCTCCAAAAGACTAACATAAAGTTAAAAAAAAACAAACCAAAACTTTCATACAAAAAAGCCTTATACTCAAGGCAGCCATCAACACTTGTGAAGGCCCATGCTCTTCTGGCTTTGTTTCAGGAGTGGGAACCATGTCATTCCATCTGTTACATGGCCATCCAGGAATCAGCATCTCAGTTATTTTTGTCACAGTAACAGAAAGTTAGCTAATATATTACTGCTAGAGCTTCAAATCTGTATATTGACATACGGTGACTAATGTACTCATGAAAATTGATGAAAAGAGGAATTATTATGATATAGGGATTTTATCATAATAAAAGTACAATAATCTATTAATGAAAAACTAATGAAATAACTAGAGATTTAAAGTATGTTTATGAGATTTTAATATTCTTTTTCAATTTAGCATTTAGCATCATAAACAATTATGATTTAAATACCTCATTTTAATATGTGGTTAGATAAAAGATGATGGTAAATATGTTAGCCTGGGTGCCAATGGAGACTTTGTAATTAATGCCATGTAACTGCCCTTAATAATAAATTCAATCTTTTAAAGAAATGTAAATGCACTCATCTTTTGTATTAAGTACTTAATTGTGTGTATGTTATAAAAGGGCGTATTTGAACACGCTTTATTAAAAAAAAGTCACACAGTTTGTGGCTAATGCTGCCCTAGAATAAAATACATGCCATAAGGTAACTACAATTATTTCAAATGTTTACATCAAGTATTCTTTGTAAAAACACATAACCTGCAGATAGAAACTGCATAGATTCAATAACCAAAGAAATATGAGTACACAAGTGTAATAAGTCTTACAAGAATGATGGGTCCTATTTTTAGAACACTTTACAGAAACAAAATCTCCATTTCTCTATATCTTTCTATCTATATCTTTCCCTGTCTCCTGTCTCCCTTTTTCTTTCTGTCTACATCTCCACTCAGACTCTCTTTCAGTTTATGTCTCTCTAATTTTATCTCTTCTTCTATGTCTTTTCTTAGTGTCTGTCTCTATTGCTGTCTTTCAGTTATGTTTGGTTGCATATTTGTATGCGGAAAATCGAGTACATTGGAGAGAATTGTCAGTATATTGAAATCTTCCTGAGCCCTATGGCTTTGTGGGATGACTGAAGTTTATTCCACAAGTAAGAACTATATAAGCTATACTTAGATGAACCAGAGTACATAACCAGAAAATAGAGGAAAAGGAGTTTTAAATGTGATCTCAAGGATTTTCTGTCTAAATATTACTGATTTCATCAAGTAACCTTTGTTTGTAGGATAAAGCTCTTTATAGCTATTAATGTAATGCCAGTGTTCATCAAAAAGGAGAAGTTTAGAAGCTAATTACATTCAAAGAAATATACAGTTATTTTTTTAAAGAAAGAAAAAGTAAACATATATAGCCATCATATAAAGTTTATTCTTATGCCATTTCCTTGTGGTTCCTATACTTTCATAATTGAGAGGCTCCTGTTGTCCACCTTGATGACACAGTTTGTGCTATTATTCCTTAAGCTCAGTCTCTGACTACATACTCTACATTTTAGGAGAGCTTCACATTATTCTGGAAGCTAGACTCAGAAGTTTCATTTTTGTGGAAGATTCTATTTTTTTTTATTAACAATCGTTAATATTTGTAGCCCTGATGGTTAGTTAGTGTAGTGCATTTTCTGGGACACTTGATAGAAAATGCTGAAATAGCAAAAAATATCCTTGTCATCAAAGGAAGGAGGAACATACAAATGGGATGATGGATGCCACAAATCTACAACCTTCAGAAATATAAAACACAGAGGAAATAGGCAAAAGTACTGACCAAAGGGATTCATTGTACAGATTTGCTGTGTGTTGCTATTGAGGTTGCTTATCAGTTCCTTAGGAACCCTGTCTATATTGCACATGTATCTACTGTCATGCAAAGAGGTGCTTAATGCATCCATTTTCTAGAACCCTTTCAAAGTCATTCCATGTCCAGGAAGATCCCCACATGTTAATCAAGAAATGCACATTCACAGCGAATCTTCTTTAAATAGTTAAAAAATTAGCTACCCGATGGAATCATCCAATAGTTGAATTGCTATTTACTTATGGGCATGGGATGACAATACAAGACTGGAGAGGTCGACTGATAGAAAACCATCTGAACTTCCCCATCACTTCTTTTCTTATTCCATCTGAATTGGAAAGAAGGTACTTCAAGACTTATTCCCTCTCTGGTTGTCCCTTTCCATCATGTTCTATTGAGTTTAATTCCCCTGTGTTCTTGAAATTGTTTTACTAGTCATCAATTTGGAAATGTTTTCTTTAGACACATGTGCATAGCCCAAGGGTATTGAATAAAACAAAGGAGAGCTGTGTTACATTCCTTTCATGTCCTCAGTCACATTCACCAGAGTGTATCTGGTGTATTTGAGCATTATAATATGACTTCTATTTACAAGCACCCAGTCATTCTCTACCACAAAGACTACCTTCTGCACATCACACTTCTCTGTTCTTTCCAGCTTGCTATTGTCCTTTCCATGACCTCTATCTCCCAAAACATGGCAGTGAAGCATGACACATTCTAAGCAAATGCTTCAGCATCTCCAGGGCATCTGCTCACTTTACTCTGATACCTCCTGGAGTATGATGTCACCCCTCTCTCCTATCTGACTTACTTTTACTTATATTCAAATCACATACAATTAGAATCAACAGACCTGAAGGACTTCTCTTCCTTAATGAACACTTATTGGCCATTTGTGCTCTTTTCCCAGTGTGCCTACTCTCAACGTGGTATATGTTACCCCAAAGTGATATTCCTTAAATTGGCATCTGTGGTTGGCCCATAACAGACACACAACAAGTATTTAATAGATTGAAAGAAAATAGACACTGTCTCAGATAATCAAGAAAATAACTGATTTTACTGAAACTTAAATAATTCAATATGTTTGTCAGAAAATTTATGCTGAACAAAAGTGATTGACTACTAGCAAGTATCTTTAACTATGAAGTCAAGTAGCCACTGTAAAACAATTTAAAAATGTAATCTCAGTAATTTCCAAAAGCTCTTCTGGTTTCTTAGAGAAAAGAGTTTTCTTTCAAAGACAGAAATGGACACTAATTTACTTCCATATGTATGGAAAATGTTTTCTTAAATACAGGTACTGAATCATTTATAGACAAATGAGGAAGCCATGGCTAATGAGAAGGTATGTGTCAGTGTCAGTGTGCTTGGATCTAACTGTACACTTCTCGTGAAAGTGTATTTAAACCTCAGACTCTACAACTGCCAAGAAGAATATTAGCACATGAAATAAGAACTGTTAAATGGATGAAATGAAATGATATATGTATGTACTTAGCATAGAACTTATCCAATTAAAACAAAACACTTCATTGTTATGAAAATGTGTGATCTCTACTATCTTACAACACCCATATACAACAGCCATAATCTATGATGTACACAAGTCCAGTGTTACCAGGACAGATAGCCAGTGTCAATTGTGAGGCATAGGTAGGTGCAACCTCCACTGAAATACATTTATTTACCATTAATTCTAAGAAATAGATCTCCTTTTCATTTTACCCAATGAGTGATAATAAGACACATATTAGAGATAGGTAAGAAAATATGCATTCACATATTAAACCCTTTAAGGTCATATTGTGTGAGTGCTTGATATCATCTATCTTTCCATGTATCTAACTTCATAATAATAAAGTATAAAATTGAAATGGCTCTCACAAGCAGGGGGAGGGTGAAGACATTGTGGGTGTCAGTTCTTGAGGGGAGAAAACTCTTTCAGTACTTCAGCTTGTATCACTGAGGAGGTGATGGAGTGGTTAGGAAGAAGACATTTTATTCTTACTTCTTAGCATTACAATTTTACTGCTTTAAAGTAATTATAATTTTCATTGCAGGATCTATTAAGAAAGCTTTTACCTGACAGTAATTTTTCTTGTACTTACAGGTCATTATTAGAATGAAATGAAGAAAGGAAGGCATGAAGGGGAAATGGGAATGTTTACGGAGCACATCTACACAAAGAAGACAGGGGGAAGTGCTGTGCTCTTCAGTGTCTTTGGAGCATAAATCACAAAGGTAGGGGAATTCTTGACAGCTTCCGCTAAGTGCTTGCTCCGAGGGTGAGACCAAATGTGCATTGACGTCACATTAGTGGTTCTTTTCATATAATATATCTAACATCTAATCTTAGTTCTTAACACTCTGGAATATGTGTTTCCTACTTTATCATTTAGCATCGAGAAGAGAGATTTACATTCCTCTCAACTTGCTTATTTATATAACCAATGGAGTACCCTAAATGCTGGAAACTGTAGAAAGCTCTCAAATATTTGTTAGTAATAAATATCCTCATGACAAATGTTTGAATATATATGTATTCAACACACACACAAACACACACACACACACACAGAGAGTTCTATTTCTACATAGGAAGAAAGATTTGAAAGTAAGTACAATCTCTAGTGCTCCTCCAATTCTGATATAGGAAGTTGAGGTAAGCAAAAGATCTGTCTTTCTCAAAAATCAATGTTTTCACATTTTACATGCTGTTGCACATTCCCAGGCAGACATGGAGGTTTGCTACATTCCTCAAATAAGTAACACATCCAAAGTTCACCTTTAAAGAACTTCCATTCTAGAGACTTATCATAGATCAAATGACAACTGTAATATGCTTTTATCTTTGTGTTAATCTTAAGGAGTATTCAAACCACACCAAAGCTACAGTATACAGTAGGAGCAGCTAGAAATGGAGTGAATGGTAGCAACATTGACTGAACAGGAAGTGAGAAGGAAGAAGTTTGAGCTCCAATGGCATACTTGGTTTTTAAGGACAAAGAATGATGATGACATCACAATGTTTCTGGACCTATGTGGTTGTGCTCAGTTGGAAATTTGGTTCTTCATGTTTGGAGAATAAATTATACTGAAGAAACACTACATCAACTACAAATTTTGCTAGCATTAGAAGATTGCTGTAATTTCTAAAATTATGTCAAGCATCATTTTAACTAACAAGGTCATCCTCCTTCCATGTATTTATCCTAAAGGGAGTTTACTGCACGCATTAAATATAGAACAACTTCATATGTAGTCATTAAAGTTTGATAGGCAGCTACTGTAATCCATGAATTATCTAAGACACCATTTTAGCCAGTTGTTTGATTTTTCTTTCATTTCTGACTTTCTTAAAACCAATCTTCCTAGAATTAGGAAACCTAATTACTACCTGTCTCTCATAATTCTAAAGGCATTAATTTTGACATAACTATCATTGGAACAAAACATAGGGAAGGGTATATCATACAGATAGGGTAAGTGACTAGATAAGCTGACTCTTAATTTCTTATACTTGTTTGTTCAAATCCCATGTCTGCTCTAGTCAGAAGATTTGTACAAAACTAAACCAAAATCTTTTATTTGCTTAGCGTGTTGCATGTAATTTGTGGGCTCATTTTTAAGGACTCTAGAATTTCAGCCTTTTGAAGTAACTCAATAATAAACAGGAAGCCAGAGTAAACCACAACATGCAAATCTGGAAGACAGATCTGATTTATGTTTTCTTCACATGACCTATTTTAATGAGGAAAGAAGATCACAAAATTAGCTTTTATCTAATAGTCTAAAAGTCGGTTGTGACAAGTGTTGCTGAAGTCAAAGGAAACATTACCTCATGCTGGTGGCTGAGAGCCTTCAGGGAAGGGGAAGATCCCAGAGCTGGGCAGCTGGTAATCGAAAACCACCCAGTCAATGTCAACCAGGGGCCATCTCCTTCATTTGCCAGTGAAAACATAGCCACACTTTGCTTACAGTGTCTGGTGTCAGAATGACCAAACTCTTGGCTCCCCTTCCTCTAGGACTGTGGCAAGAGAGCCAAGGCATACAACCAGTATGCCCACCCAGCCAGCTGCAAGCCAGAAGGAGGCAAAGAATGTTACAAATTGTGAATCACTGCTTTGAAGATTCAGAGGTCAAAACAAGACAACGGGTTTTTTTAATTATTAGAAAAAGAAGAAGAAGCTGAAATTACCCCTCCTTATATTTCAGTATTAAGTGTGTGTGGATCAGAAAGCAAAAGATTGTTTTACCCAGTAAGTGTTGCAGAAAGGGACATAAAAACACATCTCTTTTAAAGTATCTTCATCACTAATTTACTCAAAAAAGTAAGCAACTCAAGGTACCATATAAACAAGCTGCTAATAATTGATGGTGTAAATAGCATTGCATGTTGGATAAAGATACAGGAAAGTAGAATATCAAAGAAGTAAATGAGCGTCTTAGATAGCTTCGGTACATACACAGGCACATTCGACAGGGTTCAGGGACAACTTAACAGAGTGAAAGAAAAGGTCCACACTTGAAAACAAAACCAAGAATTGAAAATCAGTGAAGGTCCGTCAGAAGTTCATCATAGTTATAAAGCTGGTAGGTCACATTTCTCTATAACATTCTTCCCTCAAATGCATAGCTTGATGTAATAACAAGATTGGTCAAGGCAAAACTGACATAATGTACAAAATACCTATCACATATTATGTTGGATGTATCATGTAGTAAGTCAAAGATTATAGGATGGCAAGGAGACATACCGATTAGCTCTGTGTTTGATGTAATATCCCAGAACAGGAAAACGTATATGGTGTTTTTATTCCTTAATTGTGGTGAGTGAAGCAATGTTGTATGAGCTGAAGTCAGCAGAAAAAGCCAATGGAAAGGTGTGTAAGATACTAATATTTCAATTTAAAATCTGAAAAATGTCAGTGAAAACGATTGGCTTCTGGAAGTCAATGGAGACATGACTTCAAAATTATATAGAGAAAGCAGTGTTCATTTTATCCTAGCTCTATCTGTTAAGTATATAACAATAATCAAATGATGATTGTTTCAGGGTAATGTAACAGCATGAAAATTCAACTTTCATTAGCCGTTTCTTGGACAATTGTTTTGAAATATTTCTAGACAATGAGAGACCAAATCAAGAAAACTAGCTATATAAAAAATTAAGTGGAAACAATTTAGTGGAAACACTAAAATTTTAGTTTAGTGGAAACTAGTAAGTATAATAATAATAATAATAATAATAATAATAATAATAATAATAATAATCAGTGTTAGGACAACATTAAAACAAGTTAAAATAACCATTGAGGTTCAGTGTCGATCCCATGATGTCTTACTGCCCATGGAATACAACTCTTAAGTAACATATTGAGTAGGTATGTAAAGATTTGATGCAACAAGGAGAGAGGAAAACAGAAAGAAGAGACATTAAGGGGAGAAAGCAAGAGGATAAAACAAGGAACCAAGAAAGCAAGGAGAAATGCAAGATTCCAGCTAAACCAGGAGTTTCTACAAAAATGAAAATACCATATGAGCACTGATTCTTTTTCTGCTCTTTTCAAACATTTAGTTACACTTAGAAACCAACAGCAACAGAACTGATGCAAAATGCTTCTCAAAGCACAGCAAGAATTTCCCAAGGGCCAGAGCCATAGTAAGACAGTTCATGGGATGCGCATTGAACCTTAACATTAAGAATCAAGAAGATCTTTCTATATATCTTTACTGAAAGGCAGAAAGGTACTGGAGAGGAGTCAGAAAGCTATAGCATATAGGATTCAATGAGAGACAACATCTGGGAAGGTCCAAGAGTGAAATGAAATATGCAGTCTTCATAAAGCCAAAATGCACACAATGAAGATGTGTGAGAAATCTAGGAACAGAGAGGAACTAAGTTAAGAAGACACAGTTTTAAAGTCTAGGGCCTTTAAACACACACACACACACACACACACACACACACACACACGTTCAAATCTATTTCTAAGACAAATAACAAAGTATTTTGTACTACAAAATGAAAATCCCTAAAATATGATATGAACAGAATGTAGCCAATGTTTAGAAGTAAAGAGAAGGCACAGAAGCATCTATTTCCTATGTTAAGAATAGGAAAAAATGGCAACCCACAGATTGGGAAAAGAGTTTTATGAACCCTACATCCATTAGAGGGCTAATAACCAAAATATACAAAGAACTCAAGAAGTTAGACTCCAGAGAACCAAATAACCCTATTAAAAATATAGAGCTAAACAAAGAATTCTCAACTGAGGAAACTAGAATGGCTGGAGAAACACCTAAAGAAATGTTCAATATCCTTAGTCATCAGGGAAATGCAAATCAAAAATGACCCTGAGATTCTACCTCACACAAATCAAAATGGCTAAGATAAAAAAACCTCAGGTAACAGCAGATGCTGGGGAGGATGTGGAGAAAGAGGAACAATCCTCCATTGTTGGTGGGATTGCAAGCTGGAACAACCACTCTCAAAATCAATCTGGCGGTTCCTGAGAAAATTAAAATAGTTCTACCTGAGGACCCAGCTATACCAGTCCTGAGCATATACCCAGAAGATGCTCCACCATCTAACAAAGACACATGCTCCACTATGTTTATAGCAGTCTTATTTACAATAACCAGAAGCTGGAAATCCCAGATGTCCCTCAACAGAAGAATGAATACAGAAAACGTAGTATATTTGCACAATGGAAAACCACTCAGCTATTTAAAATAAATGACTTCATAAAATTCACAGGCAAATGGATGGAACAAGAAAATAATATCCTAAATTAGGTAACCCAGACATAAAAGAACACACATGGTATATACTCACTGATAAGCAGATATTAGCTCCAAAGCAAAGAATAACTACAATACAACCCATAAACCATATGGAGCTTAAGAAGAAAGAAGAGCAAAGTGTGGATCCTTCACTCCTACGTAGAAGGGCAAACAAAATTTCCACAGGAGGTAGAGGGAGAGAAGGAGATTGGACAGAGAGAGAAAGGAGAGGGAAAAAAGGGGGGATCAAGTATTGGAAGGGATAGGAGAGAAGTAAAGAGGTTCAGAAAATCGAATAAAAATATGTAGCAGTGGGAGATGGGGAACTGGGGCTAGCTACTAGAAAGTCCAAGATGCCAGGGAAGCAAGAAGCTCTCAGGACCCAATGGGGATGACTTTGGCTGAAATAAGGAACACAGGGGAGATACAACCTGTAGAGAACACCTCCAGGAAATAGGCACAGCCCCTTTCCTGTCCAAAGGAAAGACAGGAACAAAAAATGGAATAGAGACTGAAGGAAAGGCCATTCAGAGATCATCCTACCTAGGGACCCATCCCATCTGTAGACACCAAACTCCCACACTATTGCTGATGCCAAAAAGCACTTGCTAACCGGAGCCTGGTATGGCTGTTCCCTGAGAGGGTATACCAGCATCTGATCAATACAGATGAAGATACTCACGGCCAACCATTGGACTTAGCATGGGGACCCCAATGGAAGAGCTAGGGGAAGAACTGAAGGATCTGAGGGGGATTGCAATCCCATAGCAAGAACAATATAAGCTAACTGGACCACACAGAGCTCCCAGGGACTAAACCACCAACCAAAGAGTATACATGGAGGGTTCCATGGCTCCAGATACATATGTAGCAGAGGATTGCCTTACCTGACATCAATGGGAGGGGAAGCCCTTGGTCCTGTGGAGGTTTGATGCCTTAGCTTGGAATGAGTGGTGAGGTGGGAGTGGGTAAGCACCCTCATAGTGGCAAAGGGGAAGGGGAGGGGATTTGGTATGGGGGATTGTAGAGTGGTAACCAGGAAAAGAGATATCATTTGAAATGTAATTGAATAAAAGGATTGATTAACAAAAAGAAAAAAAGGAAGAAAGAAATAGTTTGACCCAGCTTAAAATAGGGGCAATAGAAAAATTCATGGACACTAAGGATTCCTGGGGACAAAAATAGGAGCCTTCTATAATTATTCAAATTTGGAAAAGCAAAGGAGCAAGGAAAACACATGTCTAGTTTGTGACTTGAGTCACTTATGAGACAGAAGTTTTTAATCACCTAAAGTAGACAACAAAAACCCAGATGTGTGTGCATTATGGGAACTGGCAGAGGAGCTAATGACTGTACTGCAGATTTATGGTATATCCAGTTAGACATTTGCATATATGACTTCAAGCTCCCATTAAAGGCACTGCTAGGATTATTTGGGATATCATCATGAGAGTTAAATAGTAGCATTACATATTGTGATCTCAATGAGAGTTGTAAATTTATGTGGCAGTCAAATATCTTTTTTATTCCCTTAAGAAAATAAAGCAATCAATATGTCCAAAGCTTCTATAAGGTACATTCAGCTATAAACATTTTTTTCTCTTTCCACTGACAAATCACACAGTGGATGTCCTCTGAGAATTACTGAAGAAGCACAAGTAAATAGTTTATCATATATATAATCCCTATTTAAATAACACTCAGGCCATTGCATTCAGATACAGTCCCATATGTAAAGATGCACTGTTCTTTCTGGGCCATGGAGAAATAGAGAATGTAGGCATAAATGTTCCAATGGGTTGTCATTAATACCAATACATAATGGATAAGTATTAAATATGTCCAGTTCCCAACCTTGATGTTTTAGTCTGTAAATTGTCTCTTCATTACACTATAGTCACCCTATATTTAACCAGCCACCATGCATTTTGTTTACAAATATATTTAAGATTTGCCACATACCTCTGAAGATTGTAAAAAAAAAAAAAATGCTATACACCTCAGGACTTCTTAGCTTGAGTTCTTCTTGTTTATATCTGAGTATGGTGCTACTGAGAAATGATACAAACCAGAAGGTCTGAGGAAGGATTTTTGGAGGGGAAGTAGACTGTGTGACCCATCTGCTTAACTGCCTTTGGATGACGTAATCTTCAGGTAATGATTCGTGAATTTAAACATCTTATTTTTAAAGATTCAGTGTCTTAGTTAGAGTTTTATTGCTGTGAAGAAACATACATAACCATGGCAACTCTTTTTTATGTTTTTTAAAGATTTATTAATTTATTTTATGTATGTGAGTACACTGTTGCTCTCTTCAGACATACCAGAAGACATCCCATTACAGATGGTTGTGAGCCACCATGTGGTTGTTGGGAATTGAACTTAGGGCCTCTGGAAGAGCAGTCAGTGCTCTTAACCGCTGAGCCATGTCTCCAATCACCTCCCCCCATGAGAACTCTTTTAATGTACAACATTTAATTACATCTGGCTTACAGTTTAAAAGGTTTAGTCCATTATCATCCTGGCAAGAAGCCCACAAGCATTCAAGCAGACATGGTGCTAGAGAAGGAGATGTGATATTTGCATTTTGATCCGCAAGCTACAAAAGGTGATTGTGTGCTACACTGGGCATAGCTTGAGCATAGAAGAACTCAAAGCCTGCCCCAACATTGACATTCTTCCTCTAACAAGGCCATACTTCCTCTAACAAGGCCATCCCTCTTAATAGAGCCACTCCCTCCATAGGCCACACATTCAAACATATGAGTCTATGTGGGACATACCTATTGAAATCACAACACCCCAGGGATATGTTTATTCAACTATATCATATATAATTATCTAGAATGTTAGTAACTTGAAGTTATTGTTATATCATATGGCATTTGTTGAATAACTATATGCCTTGATATTACAGACTAGGTTAGTTAGCTAATGAACCACAAAGAGGCTCTGTCTTTACTTTTGGTGCTGATACAAGAAAAAGTTGCAAGAAAGTCTTTAATTAGAGGTTTTCGGAAAGGAGAAAGATGATTTCAGGAACAGAGAAACAAGAGACTGTATAAGGAAATGGGTAAGAGTCAGCAGGTAGAGTGGTAAGCCTGGGAAGATGAGGAGTGGCAAATTTGCAAATAGGGTGAATTTCCAAGTGTCTGATGTGAAAAGAATAAATCTAAACTATTACAGCACACTGGCATCTCCAGGGTTGCATACAAACCCAGGAAGACTTTAGAAGCGCTCTGTATTTTCTGTCTGTTCCATGGAAAGTGTTGTGGGGAGCGTGAATACAAAATGATTAAACACAGATGAAAGTTTGATTCTCTTCTTTACAGGAAGCAATGAAGAGGCTTCTAAAACGTCAAGCTTTGAGTTGTTAGGACTTAAATTAAGGCTCTGGTAATAAATCATAATTATATAGAAGAATAGAAAATTATTCCATAGCCAAAGTAAGTTGAGTTCTTCTTTTTTCCATGCAAGCAGCAAACACATAAAGATCTACCACATATTAAAGATACCATTTGGTTTGTTTCAGATGTGACAATTTTACACACACTTTACTGAAGCTACAACAGTGAGAGCAGGCTTGAATCTGGAAGCGAGGATCTTCATGGAAGGCAGTAGGATCAGAAGGCGCTGACGAGGAGTGGAGAAAGGAGGGGCTGCAAGAGCTGTTTGAACAGTGTGGGTGCAGCATCATATAGGGAATGGTAGTTAGGTGTAGAAAATGGAATAACTCATGTATTTTTTTTTTTAAAAGAGCAAGCATAGGAAGTTTGGAATTCAGGGGATGAAGTCAAACAGTTAAATCATGAAAACAACAAAGCAGTGACAGGAGATGCTGGACAGAAAGGGCTGGAAGCCAAATTTTGGAGAAAAATGAGTTCAAAAGAACTGAGTTCATAGTGACATCTTATATCCCAGAAGCATGAGTGTTTGGACAGTTGGCTCAACAAGATAGGAACAACAGACATATAAAATAAAAGTCACAGGTTTATTAATCGAGTAAACTGACACATTATAAAGAGAATCATAAGGATGCCCCTAACTGGGGAGGAGAAAGACTGCATATGTGAAGTAAAGGAAAACTAAAATGAGTAAGCTGAACTGGGGACTTTGTGATTTACAGAGGCTAAAGAATATGGAATATGTAGATCACAACTTTCATGTAGCCTTAACAATTCTGCAGAGGCCAAGGGTGAGAGTGAGCTAGAAGAGATCCCAGATTACCTGTAACACTCTGCAAGCAACTCAAAGATCTCAAGAATTAAGACATGAAGACCAGGAGACTACCGGTAAGATGGGGCCACTGGTACGACTTGGTTTAACAGGAGAAATGTGGGAAGATCTCCAATCTCTCCATTTTAGTGTCAAAGTCTTTGAGGACACAGAGCGTGAGAAATGGATTAGTGAATGATGTAAATGACATGCTTGCCAAAGAATATTTACTTTAAGAAGACAACTTCAGGAGCATTATTTAGGACAAAAAATAATGTGGTTTGAGATGTTTGTCAAGATTATGTGATATTGAAAAGTTACTGTACATTCATATTTTTCTTTTACTCTTTGGCTTTCTTCAGAAATCATTGTCCACAGCAACCTTAGAACTAAAATGTGTGTCACCAGGACAATATTGATAATGATATTGAACACTGTGGGTGCTGCTGTCAAAGCATGATAGAATTCAATTAAAAACCCTCTATCAAATTCAGTTTAGTTAGTGGGAGAAACAGTAGATAGAGAGAAGTGAGGTTGGTACATGTCATTTTTAAAAGTAGGAAAAAAATAACACCTCCTATTTTTAAAGTTACTTATTTTTATCACTAATGTTGTATGATATTTTAACAGATATAACACACAGAAAATTATATTCCAAACTTTATATCACAGTTACCCCAGCTCACTTTTGTGCTAAGGCAGAGTTCTGCCCCCAGGGAGTTTAAGAATGGCAGTGGATAAGGGGTTGGCCTCTGGGGCATGTAAAGGATTCACTGATTTGGTTTCTCTCTCTATCATCCTTCCCCAATTCCCTCTCTTCTGAGATCCAGCTTCCTTGAAGAGGCTGCAAAGATTTTTCTAGACTGTAGATGTTGCCCGAGACAGTGGAAACATTTGGACAAGTGGTGTATATCATCCACGCTTTCTACCCATACTTCACGCCAGATTGCTGATTATAAGATACGCTGGTTTGAATGAGAGTGGCCCCCACTGGCTCATATATTTGAATGTTTGATTTCCAGTTAGTGGCATCATTTTGGAAGGAGTAGAAGGTACTACTTATTGGAGAAGGTATGTTGCTAGGGTGTGCTTTGAAGTTTCAAAAGCCCATATTAGGTCCAGTCTATCTCTGCCTCCTGCCTGTGGGTCAGGATAGAAGCTCTCCTGCCTACCTGCTACTCTGTTTCCCACCATGATGATCATAGAATAGCCTTTTGAAACTGTAAGCAAGCCACCAATTAAATGTTTTTTTTTAATAAGTTACCTTGGTCATGATGTCTTTTCACAACAACAGAACAGTAACCAAGAAACAAGCCAAAGGATTCTTCCAGATGTTAATATAAATACTCCAGAGCAGAGAGGGAGCACCCTCTAGAAAAGGCTAGCTCCAAGCTGTTCTGTTATGCTCAACTGAAATTGTTCATTCAGAGTGGGTCAAGGTTTTATTCAAACACAATGCTGCTGGTTTTTCTGTTGGATGCAATTTTTATCCCTAACACTTACACACACACACACACACACACACACACACACACACACACACACGTGTGTGTGTGTGTGTGTGTGTGAATATATCTCTCGATCAATCGATCAATATTCTTACATTATTTAAAAGCCACCATCAATTTTCTGGTGGAAAATAAACTGCCTATTTCCAAGACATGTGAATGTCATTTGTGGCCCTATTTCTTCCATAGGTTCACATGATTTTCTAGTGTCTTGGAAGCATGATTTTTCTCCCAAAATGAGTTACTTGTTTATATAAATGCTGTATAAAAATAAATGCAAAAAAAAAATGTGCTCAAGAAGTTGGACAATGTACAAGCCCCTCTTTTCCTGGTGGGTAATAACCTGAGAATAAAATTGATCCCAGGATCCTTTGAGAATAAAAACCATCACTGAGGGGTTTCTATCTGTCACTGTAGCATGTTGTCCAAGCCTTATCAGTTGTTTTCTACCTAGTGTTCAATGCTGAGGCTTTCTCACATCTATCTAGTGTTGTAAGAATGCTCATTCCTGTTAGATTGTTGTATCAAACATGCCTATTTTTTGTAAGTCTGTGCACAAACATATAGGGACCTACATCTTTTGCATTTGTAATTTTTTTATCCAGTTGCCTCATAAAAGACTAAAATGGAAGATTAGACTCCATTCAGGATTGCACAATGCCTCAGTAATCAATCTTTCTCATCATTGGCAGAGTGATATTTCAGAACTGTGGAACAGGACAAAAGCTGATTTGAGATTCATACCGTTGTATACCTACTCACAAGGAAAAAAAAATCCCAGAAGCAATTTTCACATCTGCAAATCTAGGAAATCGTTGAGGAAATTTGCATGATTTGGGCACATGAGGCCATTTTAGCACACAGACTCCTTCCTTTCATCTCTGAAGGGTGTGTAAAGGATATAAACATGTTTTTTGCAGATGATGTGAATTATTGACTGGCATAAATAGCAACTCATACTAAATGCCTCAGAAATGTGTCTTTTATTGAGTGAAGATGGCTTTCAGAATAAAATATGTAGGAAAAAGTCATATTTTATGAGACTTGATGATATGGACTTAGCTGCAGTATGTGTGTATGAGTATGTGTATGAATGTATGCATATATGTGAGTGTGCATGCATGTGTGTTCATGTGTTCATATGTATGTGTGTGTGTGTTTGCTTTGTATCTGACTACATGTCTATGAGGATCTTTCTTATGCAGTCAATGTCTATATTATTGGTTGAGTTGCTTGTATTTCAAGATAACTTAATGAAACATATGAGTAAGAAAACCCCTAAACTGCTTATGAGAGCTGCACTGTCCATGTTAAGTGGGGTGAACAAAATCCAAATGTGGATGTTTTGCCAACTAAGGTAAAAACTCAATATACATAGTACTTTTACAATGACTTTTAAAATATATTCCAAAATCAACCAGTCAGCTGTTATTTTAAAGGACACTGTTGCATGTTTTGTCTACACAGACATTGTTTTTGAGGCAAAATTCAAAGAGCGTAAGAACTGTAAGTGATATAGTGAAATAGGAAACACACAAGTTAAAACAATCCTTTGTCTTCAGCTGTAAATAGATTCTGAGCCCTCGAGGCTCCCAAAGTCCCCATGTGGAGTGAAATATTGGCCACTGTCAGTAAACTAATAGCAGCAACAAGAACATCAATGCATGAGGGGAATTTGAGGGGGGTAGAAGAGTTTCAGTGGTGAAGAGGGGTGGATTCAGAGTAGGTAGGAGGGTTACAAATGTACCAAAGTCTGTATATACATGTGTGAAGTGGTCAGGGTATAATAAAAGAAGATTGTTCATCATGTTTGATCAAGATGGAAAGAACTCAGACTACTCACTGTCATTCTTCTGACAACCATTCACTGTCTTTCTATAAGCATGAGTGATGGCATCTTAAATTATTATAGTAAAATCTGAATGATTTTTAATTTTCAAGATCTAGATTCATTTTCATCAGATACCTTCACCCCAGGTGCAGTTTGAAAGATTATTGGTTTCAGTAATGGGAAATACATAAGTCAGTATTATTTATTTGATGAACTTCAATTGGTTAAAACTACTTTGAATGATAGGATGTTTAGAAATGTTAGCTGTTTGTTGTTATTTTTCCTTGTGACTACAGTGAATTAAAATATCAGATTGTATGCTTACAGCAGTAAAAAAGGGGTTTGGGTAGTTTTAACAGAGTGTCCTCTACACAACAAATTTCTCTCCTTCCTTTTCATATACTATATGTACAGGAAATATGCAAAATAAATATGTATAGTAGCTATTCCATATTTTCAAATATATTTATGTATATACACACACCTGTGAAAGTATGACTACAGTCATGCCCAAACTCACATAAATGTATGCTTACATATATAAGTGGTCCATACACAGAATTATGCTTGAGGACATGATAAGTGCTACACATGGGCCATCCAAAGCCCTGGAACTAATTACGACTACATGAAGTGTATTTTAAGATCTCCAACCCAGTAATTTCACTCTAAAATTCCTATATAGTAGGAGTTTATGAACATGTACACAGGCAAAAACCCCATGGTCATGACAGTATGATTTGGACCAGTTTCAAATGGAAAACACTTTAGTAAAAGGGTAGGGTGTGATATACCTATAAGAAGAATTCTATGCAGTAATTGAGAAGCATAAACTCTGGTTACGTCCAATAATTTTGATACCACTCTAACCAACCTGAGTGTATGAACCCAGAGCACAAAAGGAGGATTCCTGGGGGTAGACTTACTATTCAAACTCAAGCAAACTATTTGATGGGGGTAGAAGCCAAATAACAAGCACATAGATCTGAGCAACTGGGGTAAAGGAAGAAAAACTCTCCTAGACAGTAGATGGTGTTTATTTTATGATTTAAAATTGTTTGCGAGATTACAATATCATTACATCATTTCCCCTTTTGCTTTCCTCCCTCCAACTCTTTGCATACACACTTCCTCTTGCTTTCATCCACTTTCATGATTTTTTTTCATTAATTGATAACAATATTTTAATTATTGGTCTACTCTAGGGACAAATGCAAGACTGACTTACTGACTTATAAAAGTTCATTGAACAGACTGAGGGTTCTATCTATTTATGAATTTTTTATTATTATTCAGTTCATAGATGTCTGATGTGAGAGAAGTTATTTTTCCATTTGATGACAGCTGTCTTCTCAAGCATAGGTAAAGCTAAGTTCTTAGAGTCAGCAGAATTAGATCTATTGAGAGAGTATGTAAACAATAACTGCTTCTATGATGCTACATCTTGTATGCAGCATTTGATTGCAGGGGCAGTTGCTTTCATGGGCAACAGGACACTTTAGATACATCTGTTAATTATCTAATAGTTTTCTAGGCCCTCCTGATGGGGCAGATAGGGAATTTGATTAGTGCAACTCTTTGTAGGCTGAAAGAGCAATGAAGAAAATATCTGATTAACTAGCAATTAGGGAGTGAATCATTCCTTCCTTTCTTCCTTCTTCCTCCCAAGAGGATACTCTTCCTCTTGGTTTCCTCCTCCTGTAGTTTCTCTGTTTTTGTTATTGTCTTATTTTTAAATTGCCACATAAAATTAAATGTTTACTCTGTAAAGTAAGAGGCATGAACACACACACACACACACATACACACACATAAACACACACATACTCATGTGAACACACATGCACAATTAAACCTTTTGGATTTTGGCATGCTCCATCCACTGAAGACAGAGAGAAATGAAGGATAATGATGTCAGGGTTTTCTACTGGAGCATCATCAACTCATCATTCTGGATTTAATGTCAGCCTCTATAATAATCTTCTTCAGGGACCTTTTCTGAGGTGGATATTTCTCTTCACTGCTACTAGCCATGTTGTTTTCAACCAAGGTAACCTACTAGCCCTCCATCTCTGCTGATTGTAGATGGTGCCTCCACAAAGCTCCTGATAAGCATTAAGAACAGTAGCCGTGATTCATCTTTCATTATGTTTTCATTCATTCATTATACCTCCACTTGGTCTGTTGTGGTAGTGCTAGCAAAGCTCTGGGATGAACATGGAAAGCTGAAAGATTGTTATCTTTAAGTACCAGCTAAGAGAAGTGGGTAACTGGGAGGTTGTAGCAAGAGAATAAAATTGGAGGAGACATTTAAATGGAAGGGCAAAAAAGGGTCCATAGCATATGAAAAGTCATGGGTGGTTTCCTCACCAGAGATATTCTGGTAATACAATGACAGTGTAAGTTAGGTAGTATACACCAGAGCTGCAGGTGGGGAAATGAGAAGGAGGAATTGACAAGTTTGATGACAAGAGGAAGAATGAATTCAGAATTTATTTAAAAACAAATGTGGACTTAATCAATTGATATTGTCAAATTCCTTAAATGAAAATTAGCCATGTTGTGTCTTCAGTGGTCATGGACAGAGTAGAAAAAAGATAACATCAGGAGACTCCATAGGTGTAAATGTAAGAAAAATAATCACCACTTGAGGGTATAGACTTTTGTGAGTCTTGTAGGGAGCAGCATCAAATGTCTAGTCTTGACTTTTAATGTAAGCAAAGATAAATATGGGGAAAATGCTGACAATGAACAAAGCATAGATAAATCTAAGTGAGAACAAACTATAATATGGTGGACATCCATGGCTATAAGACCAAAGAAAATACAATATTGATGTATTTTTAACTTACAGCTTGACAATGATAGAAAATGAGCAATATTGCCATTGTAGTTAAAGAGCTGAACTCATTCATTCATCATTACAGAGGAACTACTTATATGTATTTTCTTTTTTTAAACCTTTTTTTTTATTTTTCAGACAGGGTTTCTCTGTGTAGCCCTGGCTGTCCTGGAACTCACTCTGTAGACCAGGCTAGCCTCGAACTCAGAAATCCACCTGTCTCTGCCTCCCAAGTGCTGGGATTAAAGGCGTGTGCCACCACTGCCCGGCATAAACCATTTTTAAAAATCATTTTATTCTTTTACATTTCAAATGGTATCCCACCTTCCTGGTTACCCCTCTACAACTTTCCTAATCTCATTCCTCCTCTCCTTTCTCCCCTTTGCTTCTATGAGGGTGCTCCTCCACCAACTCACCACTCCTGCCTCAACGCTCTAGCATCCCTCTATGCTGGGACATCAAACCTACACAGGACCAAGGGTCTCCCCTCCCACTGATGTCAGATAAAGCCATCCTCTGCTATATATGTACCGGGAGCCTTCCAAATATACTCTTTGTTTGGTGGTTTGGTCTCTGGGAGCTCTGGCTGGTCCAGTTAGTTGATATTGTTCTTCCTATGGGTTGCAATCCCCTTTACTTCCTTCAGTTCTTCCCTTAGCTCTTCTATTGGGGCCCCTGGGCTCAGTCTGATGATTGACTGTAAGTATCCTCATCTGTATTGGTCAGGTGCTGGTAGATCCTCTTAGGGAACAGTCATTCCAGGCTCCTATCAGCAAGCACTTCTTGGCATCAGCAATAGTGTCTGGGTTTGGAGTCAGGTTGGGAGGTCTCTTGATGGCCTTTCCTTCAGTCTCTGTTCCATTTTTTGTCCCTGTCTTTTCTTTGGACAGGATCATCCTCGGTTAAAAATTTTGATATGGGTGGGTGGCCCCATCCCTCAACTTGGGGTCATGCCTATCTACTGGAGGTGGTCTCTACAGGTTCTATCTCCCCTTTGTTCCATATTTCTGCTAAAGTCATCCATGAATTGTATTAAATGGTTGCAGCATTTTCTGGCAACATAGTAGTTAGACTACAAGAGAGTGGCTTTTGAGTCAAATCCAACTGGAATCATCTAAGTTCTGTGTCTTCCTAGTGTCTTCAGAAATAGAAGGTCCAGTATCTTAAGGTTTGATGCCTCGTGCTGCTCTAGGACAGGACAAGTTACTCTGGGATTAACACCTAATCTTGGATAATGGAGCATAGAAATGAGGTGGACTAAATCCTCATGCAGTACAGGATTTAATTCAGAGCATCAGGAAAATTATACCGTGAGGGTTAATCAAGGTCATCTGAGTAAATTTCTTATGAGTTCAAGCTGTATATAATCACAAGGACAAACTGCATGTGGCAAAACCATGTTTCTTCACAGAGGCAAATAACAAATATCAACAGCCAGTTGTAATGAATAATCTAAAGTAAACCCACTTCTATCCACTACACCTGGGAGGGGCACAAAAGCACATTCCAAGAATTCAGCAGTTTTGAAGAAACTAAGGTTCCAAGACACTTGTCTTGGTTTCTTGGAGTTCTCTCACAAGCACTCAGAATATCCCTCACAAGACTCCATTCTTGGACAGTGTTCTGACACTTTGTTACATCTGAAGGAATAAATTGCAGAGGGAACACAAATCTATGCCTAGCTGCACACCGTGGTGAAGAACACACACACACACACACACACACACACACACACACACACATGCACAGTCACACACACGTGTGTGTTCTCACAGGCAGCCATGTGTATGTCTACTTATCTACTGAGCCCAGCATTACTTTCTTTTCTGATATCATTTTAGCTTTTCAGATACTTCCATGCCATCCAGGTTCTGATCCCCTTGATATTCATGATGAGAAATTATAGAACAATTCCTTCCATGTTTCTTAGGGATCTGCTGAGAGTTCAGTAGTTATTTTCTAATGTCCACTAGAAGAAATTGTATTGGAATAATAAATAAATAAAGTTTGCAAATGTATATATAAAGGGAACTATTTCATTAAATGCTTTATATTTAAAACAAGGAAAATATTATTTATTAAGAAGGTATAAAGTCATGCTATATTCAGAGAAATAAACCTGTCTGCTATTTTGATGAATTACTCTTCATTCATATTAAACATGTTTGAGATCAAAATTTTTATGAGTTAGTTTTCTCATCCTAAAACTCATCCAAGAAAATTGCAAAAATAACATACTCTAAGAAATTACTAATTCCCTGTGGCTTAGTCATTAATAGTGCCAGAAACTCCCTATTTTAAGGTTGGAAGGGAAGGAAATGTTCATGTTTACTATGATCCAATCACCCTTCACGGTCTGCTCTGTCTTAGTAAAACGATGGCTATGAAGAGTTCTTTGGATGGTAAAATTTCTATCCTTCCTCGCTAGCCCTAAATGATTCTTGGATGAATTTAGACCATCATAGACTACACATCTATACTTTGTATTGTGCTTTGTACTGCTTAAAACCACCACCACCACTACCACCACAACAACAAAATAAACCTCTTTTGGTTTTGAACTTTAGAATGATGTCATTGCTATACCTTGATTTTATGGACTTATTAAAAGATGGTATTCTCAAAGATGATAGCTATATCACACATTCTGTGTAGCTCTGAAAATTATTTTCTTTAGTATTTACAGCAGCCCTCTTTTCTTTTCTATCAGCTGGTCTGCTTTTTATGGACTCTGCGGTTTGGTTAACTGTGTTTCCTGGGTCCTCTCCAGTGCTTAGATGTTTACATGTTGGACTTGAAGTTCTTTGCTAGAGTAGGAAATGACTTCATGCACAAATTTTATGGATTAACTGTGCTTCTGGCTTCCTTTTCAAAAATAATTTTCGCTCATCTCATCTTTTTAATTTTGGGGACAATTTTTATCCTACTTCCTTCTCTGTAATACCAACATCAGGGTTTTTTTTTTTAAAGTGATATTTTAAAGTTATAGATATATTGAAGTAAGAATAAATGTGTATTGATACCAGCAAACTAGGGTGACTTTCTGTTTCTCGCCTACTTGCCTCCACCATGATTACTTCAGCTGAACCCAAGACTGTGTTTAAGAAGTAGAGGGCTGACACTTTACCTATTTTAATTTCATCAATCCAAAGAGTTAATCTGGATAACTAAGCCTGCTAATTTGTCCTATCTCCATTGTTGAAATGAAGTAACACATAGCCAAATTCCTTCCCACTGTTTTCTTCTCCAGGTTTGAGGAATTCAGAAGAAAAGATGAAAAGAATGGAAATAGAAGGAGAGAAGGAAAACACCTGTGCTCTAATTTATTTACAGATCCTGATAAAAATCTTGACAAGGGTTCCAAGTGCTTTTTACTGTTGATTTTTGTTATTGATTATGGTCGTAAAATGCTTGACTAAAATGACACCATAATGTATCACAGTAGAAGAGAGCTGACAGTAGGGATTGAACTTTGCCTTTGTGTGTTGCAGAGTGGTGGTTATAGGACCCATTGATTGTATCTATCTGGTCTTAACTAGGAAGCATATCTAAAAGTTTGTGACAGAGATACTATTAGAAAATTTGAAGGACAATGGAGTTAATATTGATTAGGTATGATAGGTTGTCTACAGTAGATTCTGAAAGCTAGCATACTACTAAAGTGGCAAGAGAGCTATAAACACAGGTAGAGTCACAGAGTCATCACTGGGAGACAAGTCACTGTTCATAAAAGAGTCTGAAAATTAAGAAAAGGGAAAAAAAAAGACATCAAAATCTCCTCAAAAAAAAAAAAGTACAGTTTTCGGGAGTTTTGTCTTGTTATTTTTTGAAAATTCCTATTTTTTAAATACACAAAAACTGATAGTAATTAAATGGACACACAGTGCCTTATGACAATACAAGTAGATTTCACCTTAAGAATAAGGCTCAGAATTCCTGGAGAGCCTGTCACCTGCAAGGAGAAAGACAGCACTGCTGTTTGCACATGTATTGCAGAACTGCTGCAAATCTGTGCATGTGTTGCTTGGTGTTGCAAAAATAGACTTAGAGCTGAGTGTAGCACATAACAAAATCTCTACTTACTTTAAGAAGTAAATAAAATATTTAAGATATGTGCACTTGACACCCTTATTATTATATTATCTTTTAAAAGACACATTCTCTGAAACCTAAATGAATTATACATATTGGTAATCTTCTTTGTATGAGTATCTTAAATATTATGTAAATGGGTATCCCATTAGGAACCAGTAGATGCAGTTCAGTAACGGGATGTGGTGTGTGTATGTTATACAATTATGTCCTGATTTTATATTTAATGATTCAATGAAAATACATAAAACTTATTTTACAAATCCTATTTTGAATCAATGTCAAATCCTGTTTTTAATCAATGTCATTAAAACTCTTTAATGAAAACCTCAGACTACATGCCTTAGAGTGAAGGTCTGAAGTCCAGGTGTTTTGGAAACCAAGGCATAGGACTGCAAGTTTAGTGCCTGCTAAGCTACAGAGTACTTTGTATACTAGCTTCAGAAACTTAGTGAGAGTGGGTTGGAATTGTTTTAAATGAAAAACATGCTGAGGATAAGGGTTAGCAGTAGACCACTGTGAAGCATGCACAATGCTCAGTTTGCCTCAGTAGCTTATCTCATCCCCACCACCCCACACGCATACAATTCTGAAAATCCAAATCATATCTCAGTGATTATCATGAGTACTGAGAGACAGTGGATGGGTGAAAACAGCTACTTGAAAGTATAGCTGCCATGAAACAATTATGGGTTCATTTTGCAAGTTCAAATGAGGAAATCTTCATTTTACCGTCAGTTATGTTTATATTTAGGTCTGAGATTATAAAAACACAATGATATAAGAATTTATCTAGTCACCTCATAATCTGTATTCAAACTAATAAAGGCTACAGACATATGTGTTATTTACTCTTTTACTTGATAAACCATAGCACAGAACCATCTGTAAACCAGACAAGGATTTAACAGCCATCCTATTCTTGGTCTATTTAGCTTTTATATGTTCCTGTAACATCAATAGGCAATTACTATAATGTCCATCCAATACGATCCTAGATTTTAATTGAGCATAATAAAAACCTTGCAGAATTAAATAAGCTTTCAAATCTCACATATTATAAATGACAACATTCTGCAAGATATTTTCATAACTAACCAAACACTGTCATTATTAACTAAATGCATATCACTTCTTTAATCATTATTTAAATAGATTATAGAATTTTCTATAAATAACTGAAGTATAGTATAATATATGGCACTTCTGAAAAGAAAAAGCATTATTCAAAGGAATTTCCTTCATGAATGGATAGGAGCTTAGAATTTATAAACTTTATTATATAGTTGGATGATGTTCACTTGATCAGTGAAGGATCAGACTTTGTTATGTTTCTCTGGATGGGTTTGCTCCTCTGAATCTTGTGTCTTCATTTTTCTTTACTTTAAGCTTATAAGAGAAGGGAGAAGATAATTCATTTAGAATTTAGCCAATATGCATTTAGAGAAGTAGAGTGGAGCCCACACAGAAAGCCTGCCTTCAGGAAAGCAGAATGGGGAGGAAAGGAAGAGCCAAGTCCAAGTCAGCCAGCACTGATTCCAGAGGGTGAAGGTTGACCTGGGTGATTGTGCTGTCAACATGGCATGAGAAAACTAAGAGAGCAGATTGGCAGGATCACAAGTTGGTGAGGAAAGAGAACATTTTCCCAAGTGTTGTTCCTCTATATTGTATGGGACCATAATGACCCGGGGTTATGGAGAAAGAGTCATGGGCACTTCAACCCCAGATACTGCAAATGTGAGAATGGCAGGAGTTGGCTTCCTCCCAACTCCCAATCTGGCAGCATAAACTGGCTCCACCACTCAACCCTAGCAAGAAATTATTACCAGACAGTTATAAGACTTCAGTCTAGTGAGAAGCCTGATGTAATTCAGATAGGTCTGCCTTTATACGTAACTTGACCTTTTCCCTTATTGCTTTTAATAATCTTTCTTTGTTTAGTAGACTTGGTATTTTGATTATTATGTGATGGGAGGAATTTCTTTTCTGGTCCAGGCTATTTGGAGTTCTGTAGGCATCTTGTATGTCCATGGGCATCTCTTTCTTTAGGTTAGGGAAGTTTTCATCTATAATTTTGTTGAAGATATTTACTGGCCCTTTAAGTTGAGAATCTTAACTCTCTTCTGTACCTATTATACTTAGGTTTCATTTTTTCATTGTGTCCTGGATTTCATGGATGTTTTGGATTAGGAGTTCTTTGCTTTTTGCATTTTCTTTGACTGTTGTGTCAATGTTTTCTATGGTATCTTCTGAACCTGAGATTCTCTCTTCTATTTCTTGTATTCTGTTGGTGATGCTTGCATCCATGACTCCTCATCTCTTTCAGGCTGAGAAAGAAATTAGGGAAAGTACACCCTTCACAATAGTCAAAAATAATGTTACATACCTTGGTGTGACTCTAACCAAGCAAGTGAAACAGCTGTATGACAAGAATATCAAGTCTCTGAAGAAAGAAATCAAAGATCTCAGAAGATGGAAAGATCTACCATGCTCATGGATTGGCAAGATTAATATAGTAAAAGTGGCCATCTTGTGAAAACAATCTACAGATTCAATGCAATCCCCATCAAAATTCCAACTCAATTCTTCATAGAGTTAGGAAGAGAAATTTGCAAATTCATTTGGAATAACAAAAAACCCAGGATAGCAAAAACTATTCTCAACAATAAAAGAGCTTTTGAGAGAATCGCCATCCCTGACCTCAAGCTGTATTACAGAGCAATAGAGATAAAAACTGTATGGTATTGGTACAGAGACAGGCAGGAAGATCAGTGGAATAGAATTGAAGACCCAGAAATAAACCCACACACCTGTGGTCACTTGATATTTGATAAAGGAGCTAAAGTCATCCAGTGGAAAAAAGACAGCGTTTTAACAAATAGTGCTGGTTCAACTGGCAGTCAGCATGTAGAAGAATGCAAATTGACCCATTCATATATCCTTGTACAAAGCTCAAGTACAAGTTAATCAAGGACCTCCACATAAAACCAGACACACTGAAACTTATAGAGGAGAAAGTGGTGAAGAGCCTCAAACACATGGGCACAGGGGAAAAGTTCCTAAACAAAACACCAATGGCTTATGCTCTAAGGTCAAGAGTCAACAAATTGGACCTCATAAAATTGCAAAGCTTCTGTAAGGCAAAGGACACTGTAAATAGGACAAAATTGCAGCCAATAGATTAGGAAAAGATCTTTACCAATCTTACATCCGATAGAGGGCTAATATCCTATATATGCAAAGAACTCAAGAAGTTAGACTCCATAGAACCAAATACCCCTATTAAAAAATGGGGAACAGAGATAAACAGAGAATTCTCAACTGATGAAACTCAAAGGGCCAAGAAGCACCTAAAGAAATGTTCAACATCCTTAGACATCAGGGAAATGCAAATCAAAACCTCACACACAGAATGACTAAGATCAAAAACTCAGGTGACAGCAGATGCTGGTGAGGATGTGGAGAAAGAGGAACACTCCTCCATTGCTGGTGGGATTGCAAGCTGGTAAAACCACTCTGGAAATCAGTCTGGGGGTTCCTCAACAAATTGGACATAGTATTACCTAAGGACCCAGCTATACCATTCCTGAGCATTTACCTAAAATATTCTCCAATATAACAAGGACACATGCTCCACTATGTTTATAGCAGCCTTATTTATAATAGGCAGTATCTGGAAAGAACCCAGATGTCCCAGAAAAATGGATACAGAAAATGTGGTACATATACACAATGGAGTACTACTCAGCTATTAAAAACAATGAATTCATGAAATTCTTAGGCAAATGAATGAACTAGAAACTATCATCCTGAGTGCGGTAACCCAATCCCAAAAGAACACACATTGTATGCACTCACTGATAAGTGGATATTTGCCCAAAAGCTCTGAATACCCAAGACACAATTCATAGACCATATGATTCTGAAGAAGGCAGACCAAAGTTTGGGTACTTCGTTCCTTTTTAGAAAGGGAAACAAAATACTCACAGGAGCAAATATGGAGACAAAGTGTAGAGCAGAAATTGAAGGAAAGGCCATCCAAAGACTGCCCCACCTGGTGATCCATCTCATATACAATCACCAAACACAGACACTCTTGTGCATGCCAAGAAGTACATGCTGAATGGAGCCTGATATAGCTGTCACCTGAGAGGATCTGCCAGAGCCAGACAAATACAGAGGCAGATAATTGCAACCAACCATTGGACTGAGTATGCAGTCCCCAATGAAGGAATTAGAGAAAGGACTGAAGGAACTGAAGTGGTTTTCATAGGAAGAGCAATATCAACCAACCAGAACCCCCAGAGCTCCCAGGGACTAAGCCACCAACCAAGGAGTACACATGGAGGGACCCATGGCTCCAGTATAGGGGAATTCGATGGAGGGGAGGAAGGAGTGGGTGGGTGGATGGAGGAACACCCTCATAGAAACAACTGGAGGGAGGATGGGATAGGAAGTTTCTGAGAAGGGGGAGACCAGGAAAGGGGATTACATTTGAAATGTAAATAAAGAAAATATCCAATAATAAATCTTTAATCCTTGTTTGACCTTAAAAGGTTTCCTCCACCACATCCCCCACCTTGTATCCCCTCAAGTATTTTGACAAAGTATTTTCAACATCCCTGTATTGGACAATGCTACATACCCATAGAACTTTTGCCCTAGAGACCCTTGGCTACCTCTCCAAGGGCATAAATACCCCTTTCTTTCTCCCACCCCAAATAAATGAACTAGTTCTCCTAGGTTGTTCTCAGATGGGATGTGTTTATTTCCCTGCACTCATTTCTTACAGAGATCCTGCACTGCATCCACCCATTTCTGACTAAGCTTCTTTGCCTCCACTCCAGCTTGGCTATGGTGAGGGAGAAGAGGACACAGGGCATCAATATTCTGTACCCCATCTTCTACATGTGATAATAAATCAGTGCAAGGAGTTTCTCTCTCAAGTTTCCTTCAGTTCACAACCTGAAGATGCTACATTCAGCCTTTAGTCTGTAAACAAAATTAAGTCTGAGAACCTTTGCTTTGTGTAAAACAAAGAACACCACCTTAAACATAAACATTATAATTAGCATGTACTTTCCTTCATAATGTTAATTTAGTAAGAATGACAGTACTCACTCACATTTTAAAAGAGAGAGTGCTAATGCGAGTCTTTGGGTGCTTGTGATGTGTGTTTAAGGTCACATATAAAGGGTGCAGGTGCACATGCTTATGTGGGGTGGTCAGAAGCTGCCACTGAGTGTCTTTTTCAGTTGTTCTATACTTATTGAGTTATATAAGTACTCATTATTCATTCGTTATTTTTTAATTCCATGCATGTGATATGTTGTGTGTGTGCATGTGTGTGTTTGTGTGTGTGTGTGTGTGTGATCAATGTACATATTGGTCAACATGTGCAAGGGTCTATGTGTACATGCACCTCATAATGTTTGTTGTAGGGCCAGTGCTTCTGTGCTTCCTGCTTCTGTGTGTAGGCTCCATCTCACTTGGGAAAACAACACTGAGGGAGTAAACTGAGGGGAGATTATTTGTGTGAAAAATGATGAAATGTAAGCAATAGAATCGACTTCACTTGGTCTTCATATCCCCAAACCAGGAGACTCATTTTAGCATGTAGTTTCTTTATTTCTAAAAATAGCTTAAGCTGCATCTTACCTTCCCAGAATGTTTTCTCTTGATTTGATTTATTGGATTAAAATTGAATCATGAACTCTCTTCCTTCCTTCATTCTTTCTTTTCTTTCTTCTTCTTTCCTTCATTCCTTTCTTCTGAGAAGCCATCATATAGAATCAGAGTCCTAATGTTGGGACTGGATTGCATATAAACCTTAGAGTGTCTGGGGTAGGAATGATGCTATTTCCCACATTTTATGAAGTGGGGTGACTCTCAGTCTATCCCTGCCAAAGGCTTACTCTGGACAGTTTGTTTCAATTATGTACACTCATGTTGATTAGAATGTCATCTTGAACCTGATTTTCCTCAAGGGATCCATACACTGTTTCCTCAGACATCAAAACTCTAGAGTATTCCTCTCTGGTCCCTACCTTTTACCTCTTAAAGAATTGTGTCTTCCTGAGTTTTCTCCTCTGTATTCTTTCTCATGGCACAGGTTTCCAGGCTGTGTCTCTTTCCAGTCCCTTCATCTTCTTGTTTTGATTTTTGACCATGTCTTTTCCATAGTTTCTATGCATAGACACCTCTGTTTTAAGTCTGCTCAGACAAGACTATATTAAAGCTAACGTGCCTTCTGATACAGACTTTGCAATGATCTCAGTTTTCAAAATGAGATTCCTTCATTCCTCTTTCAAAGCATATTCCTAGCTGCTGAAGGCAAGCTTCTCTAATTCAGTATTTTAGATTGATTTTAGAATTCAAATAGAAAGCTTTGAAATCAAATACTTATACAGCCAAAAGGGAGCCTTGAAATCAAATGGAAATTAGGATTAAGGTCCAATTCCACTGTTGAAGGTAGGACTTGTCTTCAAACAAATGGCTGAACTCGCGGGGCAGTCCTCTTCCTGGGAGAAGTAATGTTTCCTCCTAGTTCACAGGATTCTTGTGGGCACTAAGAAATAACACAAACAAAGCTTTTGGGAATGATACAAACACGGATGTCATGGGCTTCTGCATGCCCCTCTGTCCTATTCCAGCGTTATCATTGTTGCTTCAGAAATCAGCCTGCTTAAGATGTTGGTGTGTTGTTTTTTTTTTTTTTCCCAGTGCCATGTAATACTCTGGTACTTGACTAACAGAGTCAGGCAAACCCACAGTGCTAGGGCTCATTCGACAAGGTGTCTCTCACTTCAGATGCCAGACATGAGAGGCACCCAGGCTACTCACACTTTAAATACAAGTGCTTCCACTACACTCCACACTTAAAGTTTGATAATTAGCCAGAAAAATTAGGAATGAACATACTTAAAATATCAGGAGTACAATATACTTGGTGATTATGAAGTTATAAAGGATAGGAGTAGAAGAGATGTCAAGAATGTGTATATAAGACAGTGACAACATCTCTGCTCTTGGGACACACAGCCATCCATAAAAGTTCCTCACACACCTTCCATACACACCTTTCTAGAATGTTTCCTCACATCCCACCTTCCCTGCACAGCTTCCATGTAACATTTTCATCATTACACACAAAATACTTAAACCTTTATCCTAGAATTTGTACACCATGATTTCTAGACTGCTTCTCTTCCTGCAGGTTAAGAAGATATAAGTAATTTAAAATCTTCAGACATTAATCAATAATTTGCTATTAAAAGATCTTAAAACCAATTCTGTCCCAGGAAGCCTACCCACATCTTCTTGTCTTCTTACTGCTGTGAATATGGATATGGAAGAAGAACTTATGTATAAATAGACTCTTAACACTGAAAAAATTTTAGGTGTCAGAAGCTCTGTTCCAGAAATTGTAGACAAGGACGTACCATAGATGTTACTATAGCACAATACACACTACTGGCTGCCACCATTGTCATCAACTCAATTTGCAGCCTTTCTGTACCCTATACTCAACCTTCCTGTACCCTATACTCCCATGAAGAATGTTACTGGCACTTTTCTTATTCCACCCTAGTCAGCCTTTCAGGATTATCAGGTGCAAGTCAGTCAGTGCCCACATTTCTTCTAGAGCTTCTATACCTCAGAGTTGAAAATGTCACAAAGCCACTCTTCCTTCCATGTTTCTACCTTCCTTTCCTGGTCATGCTGGTAGCCTACCAAGGAATGTTCAAGAGAACTAGAACATTACACAAGATTAAATGATAACATGACTTACAGAGAATTTTATTTTTCATTTGGGTAGATGTATTTTACTGCCATAGACAGTAACTTATTTGTTTGTTTTTTGTTTTTGTTTTTGGAATTTACATTACATACATCACTGTAAAATTGTGAAATAAGTTAATCAAAACCTACCACAAATTTACACACCTAAATAATCGGACAAGCACATGGAGCTTTTCTGGAATTAAGCCCAGTATTTTGCAGAAAGGATACCCAATAATTTCACCTTCCCATTTTTTGACAGTTTCTCTGCTCACTATGAAATTGGTCTCTGAATATAATTCTTCAATACAAAATGACCAGTCTCCCAATGTATGTGTTGATAATCTACTGGGATGCAGCTGGCTCAGAGCTCTGCTCATGGGCATCCTGGAGTTCATTCTCCACCTCTCATCTATGCATCATTAAGATATACAAGATGAGAAGGTAAGTTTCATAAGGCATTGATGTGTTGAATTAAAGATAAAAACACCCATGTCCCTTGCTTTTTAAAACTAGAAATTTGAGATTAATAAACTCACCAAGATTTCATCTGTAATTTCTACATCAGGCTGAATTGCCTTAAAATAGCTAAGGTGCATGATAAATGAGAAACAAACTTTGTTACCTCTTGGGAGTCTGAAAGCTTATCAGCCAGAAGCTGGAATATTTTTTTCCAAGGAAGGCTTTGGCTCCATACATAAAACTAAACTTGTTTTCCAATAGCGAGTGAATGAGAATTATTTTCAAATATTACACCAGTGATGTCTGTGTATACCATTAAGTATCCATGTATGTCCTGCTACAAAGGAAAGCATTCTTAATGGGTACATGGCAGACTATAAAATAATCAGGATACCTGGTAAGATTTTTGGCTTCTAAGAAGTCAGTAAGAAGTAGATATGTATTTTTAAGACAATGTTTCTCTGCATTGAACATCCTGACCCCTTGATCCTGATTAAGCAATCATACTACCTCAGTCTCTCAAGTAGCTTGTTTTCCCCATATCTGACTGTATACGTGCTTTAAGAATGCTTCCCTTCACACTGTTAATAGGAAAGAATGGCAACCAACAGATTGGGAAAAGATCTTCACCAATCCTACATCTGGTAGAGGGCTAATATTCAATATATACAAAGAAATCAAGAAGTTAGACTCCAGAAAAACAAATAACCCTATCAAAAAATGGGGAACAGAGCTAAACAGAGAATTCTTAACTGAGGAAACTCGAAGGGCTGAGAAGCACCTAATGAAATGTTTAACATCCCTAGTCATCAGGGAAATGTAAATCAAAACAACTCTGAGATTCCACCTCACACCAGTCAGAATGGCAAAGATCAAAAACTCAGGTGACAGCAGATGCTGGCAAGGATGTGGAGAAAGAGGAACATTTCTCCATAAGCTGGTGGGATTGCAAGCTGGTACAACCACACTGGAAATCAGTTTAGCAGACCCTCAGAAAATTGGACATAATACTTCCTGAGGACACAGCTATACCACTCCTGGGCATATACCTAGAAGATGCTCCAACACGTAATAAGGACACATGCTCCACTATGTTCATATCAGCCATATTTATAATAGCCAGAAGTTGGAAACAACCCAGATGTCCCTCAATAGAGGAATGGATACAGAAAATGTGGTACATTTACACAATGGAATACTACTCAGCTATTAAAAACAATGACTTCATGAAATTTGAAGGCAAATGGATGGAACTTGAAAATATCTTCCTGAGTGAGGTAACTCAGTCACAAAAGAACAAACATGGTATGTACACACTGATAAGTCAATATTAGCCCAAAAGTTCGGAACACCCATGATTCAATTCACAGCAACTGTTGGACTGAGCATCAGGTGCCAGATGGAGGAGTTGGAGAAGGGACTAAAGGAACTGAGAGAGTTTGCAGCCCCATGGGGAGGGGGCAACAGCATCAACTTGTCAGGTCCCCTGGTGCTCCCAGAGACTGGACCACCAGCAAAAGAATGCATATGGAGAGACCCATGGTGCTGGACACATGTGTGGCTAAGCAGGACCATCAGTCGGAGAAGAGGCCCTTGGACCCGAGAGCATTAGATGCCTCAGTATAAGTGAATGCCAGGGAGGGAAGAGGGGAGTGGGTGGATGGGATAAGGGGTTTCCTAAGGGGAGACCTGGAAAGGGGAGAACATTTGAAATGTAAATAAAGTATTAAATTAAAAAAAAAAAGAAGAAGAATGCTTCTCTTCCTCTTTGGAAGTACAGTTTACAAAACTGATTGTGAGCTTGACTTACTAAGAAAGAGGAAAAGTTTTATTATCTCCTTTAGGTCATGAAATGGACACTGTTCAAAACAAACAAAAAAAACAACAACAAAAATAAACAGCTTTCATTTACCAATCAATTCTGGTTTATTTGATTCACTCATAAGTCCACTTTGTGGCTCTCTAGTGTGCTGGAAGGCCTGGTCCAGTGTACTGAGAACTAATTGCTTAGCCATTTGGCACATGTTACTATACCAACTGCACTCTGGAAATACCTGCAGCTAGAATTGCTGGTGGAGATATTTTCATGTGGCTCTGAGCTTGCTTTCTTTGTTGGGGCATCAACTCTGGAGGGAAGCTCATATTAGTGTTATTAGGTAAACTCAGAATGAAGTGCTACTGCCTGTATATGACACAGGCTGAGTATTTGTGGGAAATGCCCTTTAATGATCAATCATTGTCCTCAGAGTAGAAGAGAGAGCTGTCTATGAGACTGTTCTGTGTTAATATTGTATATCTTTGATTATCAAAATAAAATTTCCTAGCTGTTGAAAGAGCTAAGAGTATTGACCTTCTAAGTTTACTTTGGCATATTTTAATGACATTTTGATTAATTAGTTAACAGTCATTGTTTTTCAGGTACTTATGATATAATCTTAAACAAACATACAAACATCTTCTGACAATTCTTTAGATGTTTTAATATTGTATCCTACATTAAGAAAAGAAATGAATGAAAGGTTTGCATACTTTTTATATCTAGATCTAATTTTTGAGAATTCACAAAGATTTTTTCTTTTACTAGGGAAAGAGAGAGACAGAGAGAGAGAGAGAGAGAGAGAGAGAGAGAGAGAGAGAGAGATGCTTAAAATAATGAGGTTGTTTGATCCAGCATTTCTTAACTAACTTCAACACCCAGATAAGAGTATCATGGCAAGGTTTGTTAAACCAGAAGATACATTCATTTAATGCTGAAGTTTGAGTAGGAAAATATTGTATTGGTCTGCCTGGCTACCATAACAGAATACCACAGGCTGGAATCACTGGGCAATGAAGGCCTATTCCCCAATGCTGAAGGTTGGGATCCAGGATAAGGGACAAGAAGAACTGCTGTCTGCTGTAGTCCCTCTCCTGACTGCAGACAGGCCCTTCTCACTGTACCCAGTATGTTTTTTGTCTGTGCATACTCATAGTGTGAGCTGTTCTTACAAAGAAAGATAGTCACATTGGACTGCAGAACCACCATCATGACCCATTTAGCTTGTTTCCTGAGGGAATAATCTTCATATGCATGGCAGTATTTTGGCTGCTGTACCATGCAATTATTTTATGTGAGTTTGAAAGTCTCTTTTCAGTGCTACATTATTTTATGTATAGCCAGGGTCATGCTGAATCTCAGGGTCTGCACCATATATTGCATAGTTTCTGAAATATTTATATTAAAAGTTCTAGGCACTATATTTTGTTCTCTGATAGTCATAAATTAGCATCTTAGATACTTTTCTTAAGTTAAAAACTCATTCTGCCTGAGTCCCTACTACTCTGAGGACATAGAGTATTCTGGCCTACATGAATCAGCCCTTCTGTCACTGTTTCTCCATTTTCTTCTCTACAGTGTCTTCTTCATACCTTATGGACTTGTTCAGGCAACAGTGATTCTTTATGTTCTTCCTGACATGGGTCTAAATGGTTGTTTTCTTAGTTTGCAGTTTTTCCTCACTCAAGTTGATGTTGTGTTCACCAACGCAACCATTCACCTTCATCTGATTTCCGCTATTTTTCTCTTCCTTGACTTAGCTACCAAAATCTACAGGAATCTTACACACTTTTGTGAGAGAATTTTATTTTTACATTGGAATAGTAAAGTTTGGGAGGTCAAAACTTTTTCTAGCTCCGATAATGAGTCTCAGTGGATACTGTCTAGATGGTACAGTTGGATGATGACTATGATCCATTTCTAAAGACTGATGATATTTTCTTCTGTATCAGATATTAATTCTACATCTGATGTGTATGTTATGTTTTGATTTAACTCTAGTATTATTGGATTTGGGGTGGAAGCTGAGAAAACTCACTTTTATATCTAAAGCTTAAAAACGAAAGTTTTATTTTCTGAACTTTAGGGAGGTGGCCAGTTTTCCATCTGAACCACCTCCCTAAAGGAAGATTGTATAACATTTTTAAGGGATAGGAGCACAAAGCAAGGGGAAGCTCGAGTGAACTGAGGTGTTGTTGAATTGTATTTTAACATTATATGTGAAGCAAGGGTATGTGTTTGTAGACAGGGCTTATCCAGAGTACCTGGCTTCAAGGTCCATAATTCATCTTCCTACACATTTGGTCCAGAGCTCAAAGTGACAAGGGGACAAAGGATTGGGTCAATATCATGTAGTTAATTAGGGCATAACAAGCAATTGGTTATATATTTTATAACTGATTCACCTTGTTTTAGATAATAGCAATTACTATATTCCTAACCAGTTTACAGATAATTATGAAAACTTTTGGAGAAGTGGGATAGTAGTTCATTCTTAGACCTGGGGACATGAACTTGTTTGACTCTGCCAACAAGATGGAGAAGTTGTCCTTAAGATGGCTGGATTCAGACAACTGTCACCTACAAGTTATCCTTGAGATGTCTGGATTCAGACAACTGTTTAATACAGAAGCTATTCAGCTGAAAGGAAGTTCCCAGTTCTCTTAGTGCCTGGGACCTTGAATTTAGTTCCCCCTTATGGTTAAATGGAGTCTGAAAACAAAATGGTAGCATTTAGAATATGTTTCTTTTGCTTGTTCCCAACAGTATGAATTTACTAAACAATAGGAACTTGTCTCACATCACATTAAATCATAGGTAGACACAAATTAGCCAATCAACCTTAGAGTCAGATGGAGTCCCCAGATGAAGTCTCTACTTTGAGAACCAACTTCCTGCTACCAGATTACTGAAACTTCTTTACTATCTGCTCCATAAGAATGCTTCTTTACTATCTGCTTTCATAGGAATGAAAATGTTACTGTTCACAGAGCCTGTGAGATGGCTCAGTGCATAAAGATGCTTGCTGAAAAGTCTGATAACCTGAATCCATTACTACAAATACATACAAAAAGAGAGAACTGACTGCTGCAAGTTTTACTTTGATCATAACATAGGTACTGTGGTTTGCATATGCTTGTCCCAGGGAGTGGAACTATTAGAAGGGGTGGTTCTATTAGAGTAGGTTTGTCACTGTGGGTGTGGGCCTTGAAACCCTTATCCTAGCTGCCTGGAAGCCAGTATTCTGCTAGCAGCCTTCAGATGAAGATGTAGAACTCTCAGCTCCTCCTGCACCATGCCTGCTGGATGATGCCATGTTCTTGCCTTGATGGTAATGGATTGAAAGCCATTACAATGAACTTGTAAGCCAGCCCCAGTTAAATGTTGTCTTTATAAGATTTGCTTTGGTCATGGTGTCTGTTCACAGCAGTAAAACCCTAACTAAGACAGAAACCATAGCAAAGAATGTGGTTCTATATATGCACATAAATGCACAAACACAATAAAGAATTAAATAAATGAAAGAAATAAATTTCACTAATCCTAAGGTCTACTGTGAGTTGCCAAGTTGATTCAGATAATATTGTGATCCTTGATGAAATACTTCAGAATGCTTGTTATTACAGTTTCTATCTGTGACTTGGGGTGTGTGTTGGACCCTTCATTGTTGTGACAAAATACCAGGGAAAATAACCTATGAAAGAAAAGATTTATTGAGTCTCACCATTTCAAAGTTTTCAGTTTGGAGTTAGCTACAGTGCTGCAGAATAGCATCAGGACAGTTTTGTGGACTGCTGGCTTGGCAACCACAAATTAGTATGATAAAGGGTGAGATCCCAAACCACTACAGCTTTCAAGAGAACGTCCCCATGGCCTACTTCCTCCTGCCATGCTGCATATCCCTCAAATGCTATCATATTATAAATCCATCAAGGGGTCAGGTTATGATTGATCATTTCTCGTTGTCTGCCAACTACATCTGCAACATTTGAGTTTCAGGAGATACCTTGAATTCAAATCCAAACACTAGCATGTCATTTGGTTTCATAGATAATTAAGCATTAAAGAGGCATCAATTGTTTGTACAATCATCCATCTTACTGCTCCAAAGAATGATTTTCAACAACTTTATCTGTTGGTAGCATGAAATGTTACCACAGTAGTATAGTTACTTTATCTTCTGCTACAAGAGGCTGAGGGGTAGGCTGCTGGGGAAAATAACATGGAATATCATTTATAACTGTCTACCAAAACTTGAGGGCCTTCATGCAGCAACTACAAACAGAAGAAAAAGTGACAGATGTACCTTGGCTTGGAAGAATTGTAGTTCAGAAGCAGTGATTCCTCACAGAATGAGAAGCAAGAGAAGATGCTTTGAGCCTCTTATGGCCTCTTATAGCAGACATCCATTCCTGTTACAGCTGACAGAATGTGGTCATGGCCAATAACCCTACCTCCTGTGCTACAGAGACTAACATACCATTCCAAAATCATCTGAAAGATTATGTGAAATAAACATTATTTCCTTTGAAAGAAATTTAGAGCTTCAAAGTGGGGACAGAACCTAACTGAGGACAAACTAGGAGCAGACCTGACATGAAGAAGGCATGCTCATTTTTTCCCACAATACTTACTCTCAAGATGGTAGTCTCCTTCCTGATGTGTGTGTGTGTGTGTGTGTGTGTGTGTGTGTGTGTGTGTGTGAGAGAGAGAGAGAGAGAGAGAGAGAGAGAGAGAGAGAGAGAGAGAGAGATACATATATGCACTAATATATGAACACAACCTGCTGTGTCTTCTGTTGTTTGTAAAATTGGTATCAAGGCTGATTTTTTTGTCCTGGATAACAAGTTAGGTGGTTCATCCTTGGGGCAGGATAATCCTCCATCTTTCAGTACCCATCAGTTAACCAGAGTTGTTTATCAAGACAGCTCAAGATTTTCCCACTTCCTTGTTAGCATATCTATTAATATTGCCATTGTTCAGATCTTGTTTATACAACCATATCTATGACAGACTGTTTCTCAGTAGACTGCCTGGCATTCTGGCTCTTACAATCTTTTCATCCTCTTTCCTGCTGTTCCTTGGCCTATAGAGTATTGTGATGTAGATTTATCCATCAGTACTTGGCTTGCATTCTATGATCTTTTAATCTTTGTACTGTATCAAATTGTGGTTTTCTGTGATACTGTTTGTTAGCTTTAAAGAGAACCTTCATTGAAGCAAGGCTTCAATGTATCTGTGATTATAAGGATGAGATTTAGAATGCAATTATAAATTATGCTGGTCTAGTAAAGTAGCCATACAAGATTAACTTCTAAGATCCTTGACTTAACTAGACCAAGAAGTTGTCTAGGTTTCAAGTACTAGGCATAGTTTCCATCCTGTTGAATCATATTTAAGCCCAATTTGATCAGCATTGGTTACCACCGACATGTTAGGGAACCATATCTTACCCTTCTGGTCATTCATAGATACTATAGCTAGATAGGATTATTAAAACTTTCTTCCCTCGGCAGGAAATTTTCAGGTTATCTCTTATCTACATATAGCTCAAATTATCTGAGGCCTCTATTTTAAGTGTTCAGTATATTCAACAGTCATTACTTAGTTTCAACCTCTGAAAGGAACCAATGGCAATAGAGTATATATTGTTTTGAAAGGCATTTGAACTAACCTCAGCATTCTAAAGGGTTTGTTATACATACAGAGTACTGTTTTTTTGTTGTTGTTGTTTTGTTTTGTTTGTTTGTTTGGTTGGTTGTTTTTTTTTTCTGTCTATGATTCTTGTAGAAAGAATTGTGGGAGGGATTCTCAGCCTTAGTGTCATAACTTTTTTTAAGGTACACACACACACACACACACACACACACACATACACACAAAGAAAAGCATTATATATAATTTTAGGTAAATATAAAACAGTAAGAGATTATGAGACTTTATCAAGTAATCTTGTTGTTATTTGATATTTGTCCATTTTTCCTTTTATATCATCACTGCCCTCAGAGATAGGGTCCCTAGAATTGAGGTCCTTTGAGTTGGGGTCTCTTTGAGTTGGAATCCCTCCATTTCTTGTTTCTTGCTTTGTATCTCCTGTTGCCTGCTATTTCTCTACAGAAACCCCATCATGGGTTTCTAAGGTTGCCCCATGTTGTATTTTGTATTTTGTTTTCATCTGAGGTTCCTGGCTTCACATGGTTCTTTTAAAGGAAGCAAGGTCAGTTGCTTTTCCAATCCCTGCCTTGTGTTTGTCCCTCTGTAATCTTTCCATTTTTAATGACACTATAACTTACTCAATGCAAAGATGATATGGAAATACACTGCTGTGTACAGGTGACTCTTTGTCTCTCAGTATTACTAAAAGGAGTTGACTCATTGCTTGAAACTTCTCTGAGAAGCTGATCTCTTCACTCTCTCAATGAAAGATCACTGCATTCTATTTTGCATACATAACATGGAGCAAAGTAATTTCATAAGTGAAATGTCATTTGGTCTAGAACTCTCCAACTGTCCCCTGCCCTGACTCTGTTCTGCATTCACTGTAATTTTCAGGAATACTCAATTAAAAGCTTTCAATATATTATTTTCTTTATGTTATTACCACAAGCTGAAGAGTAATGTGCTATATGGCAGAATTACTTGGACAATGGATTCTAAAATACTGAGTATGAAACTGAATTATCATGACTGGCACAATCTATTGCTATAAATGATCCAGAATCATTTGGTCAGTGTATATAACCCGTGCATGCTTCCTATTGAAACAGAGTTCCTATAGATAGTGATTAAATATTCATAACTATATATGAGTAAAATAAGAATAATTCTAAAATTGTTAGTTTTTACTTCTTGTAATGTTTTTATTTTCCATTTTTAATTCTTGTTCTGATTTAAAATAAACATTTAATTTCAGATTAGATTTACTTTAACAGCAAGATAGTACAGAGAATGTGAGCAATTCCTATAGCACTGGAACTTGCCTATTTTGATTTTTTTAGTTGGCATTTCTATTTTGTGGTTATTACAATAAGGAAACAAAATTGCTAAGTGACTATTAATTGTTGAACCTATTTTAATAGTTTTTCCTTTTTAACTACAGTTTTTCTGTTTTCTATGGCATGAGTTTGTGCAAGAGGCTCAGAAATAACTTTTATCCATTTTAGCTCTTTTCTTAGCTATAATAGTTGACCAGTCTATTTTTACTTTTAGATTTTGATAGTTTTGAAGAATGCTTAGATGAGGCATTTGATGCTCTTTTCTAGAGATATATCATCTAATAATTTCTTCCCAGATTGGACTGGTTTATGGGTCTTGGAGAATGCTGCTGAGGCATATTACCACTCAGTTCACATCTTACCTGGAGTTCATGCTGTGCACTGACTCAGAACTGTCATGTCAGCATGGACTACCTACTCCAGTTCCATGGGTATCAGATTTATTCTGTTAAGTTTAGCCCTCCATTTTTCTGCTTGCACATCACTCCCCTGGAAATGAAGATGTACTTCTGAATATCCTACACCTCATGATTGGAAAGACATGCTCGAGTCCTGGGAAAGAACACAGCAATGTGAACTACTTGGAATTCTTCTGTACAAGGGATTTGTGTCTCCTCCACAGTATAATTATTAACCAAGAGTTTACTTTGATCAATGGACTTAAGAATTTTTTCTACCTTGATTATGATATATTTGTTATATTTCTCAATTTATTCCAAATTTGGGCATTGGTACTTTTTATTATGTCATTTTTTATATTACTTTAATTCTTTTCAGTTTTCCTGTCTCTGGGGTGATGGGGCTTATGAGAGATGTTACCCATAGCCTTGAGCATTCTAGGTAAGTTCTATGTCTCTGAGGTATAGCTCCTCCTCTTTTTCTCTTTTTCTTGTTTCTGGAATCCTTAGATGCTGCATACTCACTTTTTTTTGTTACTTAATCCAGCCATAGATCCAGCAATTTCTCTAAAGCACTGACACACTACTATGTTGAAAAATAATTCAATGCCTCCCAAACAACTGTGCATCATATGTTTTATATTCTCTTTTCCACCAAAGCCATGCCATCCAGTGACATGCATATTGCCTCCACTGCATTGCTCTTTCTGCAATATCATCTTAATATACTTAGAAGATAATCAAAGATGGTTTCCATTCATTTATAAATGAGCATATACCGTCTGTTCATTCATTTTATTATTGGTTCACTTTATCCATTTTTATCATTTGCTTGATGAGCATGATTTGGTTACCTCTGGTATGAGTTTTCAGTGAAACCACCATCCAAGTGTGTATACTAGTTACCATGACCATAAGGTTTTCAGATAGAGCGATTACATGGCTTACAATAGAACTGTCTCTTTCTTTGTAAGAAAATGCCATTTTTTAAAGATGTAGTTGTGCTAGTGTGAATTTTTATCATCAAAGAATTAATCTGTTTGTACTTCAGACTTGCCAAGAATTAGTGTTATCAGGACTGTCTTGGGGCAGGGGCTTAAGGATATTAGATAACCAATTATTATATGAAATAGTTATTGTAAGTTTTATTTTTCAAAGCAAAGGAGATTAACTTCTATTATATACAGAATTACAATTCATTTTCTTCAGAAAGTCATCTATTCCAATCATATTCAGGTGTAATTGTGTTATTTTATTTTAGTAGGTTTTTAAGAAAGTCTTTGTTTATATTATATGCTAGCCATTTGTTAGATGTGTTTTGCAAATATTTTCTTCCAGACTGGCTTTATTTTTTTTTCTGAAAATTTAATTCATAGAAAATTGACTTTTAGTTTTTTAAATTGTGTGTGTGTGTGTATACATATGTGTGCACAACAATGAACAGATTATGACCAAGACAGGAAAGTAGTGCTTTAGCCCTTGTTGCTCTAAGTAAGCTGTTTGTGAATGATTATACTGAGGAGTATAGACAAATTTCTCAAACAGGTGAATTCCAAGTAGTTCATATTGCTGGATTGCTTTCTAGGACTGGAGCATGTCTCTCCAATTATGAGGTATAGAATGCTCAGAATAATGTCTTCATTTCAAGAAGAGCCATATAAAAGCATCAGGGGTAGGGGGTCAAATTTCTTAGCAGAGAAATATGATACACATGCCCTGGAGCAGGCAACCCATGACAACATTGACAGTTTTAAGTCAATGCATAGCATGAACTCTGGGTAGAATGTGAGCAGACTGGTACTATGGCGGTACATAGCATTTTCCTAAACCTGTAAATCAGTCTAATCCTGGGAGAAAAGATCAGACAGCATCCCCAGAAAAGAACATCAAAACACCTGACCCCAAAAGATCTGACCCTAGCACTCTTCAATGTACATGTGGAGGTTGGGGGATGAATTTCAGGATTGGTTCTATTCTTCTACCATGTAGGCTCCAGGAATTGAGCTCAGATAGTTAGGCTTGGAAGCATGTGCTTTTCTGAATAGAGCCATCTCTTGAGCCCTTGAATTTTATTTTAATGAAGTCTGACACATCTGGTTTTTTTTTTATTGTTAATATTTGTGTTATATTTAAATATTCACCTGTAAAACAGGTTCACAAGATTTTACTCCTGTGTGTTTGTCCACATGTTTCATAGTTTTTATTTTGTATATTTGTGGTCAATTTTTGGTTAAAGAGTGAGCCTTTATTCATTTGGACTGTAGATGTCTGATTCATACAGTATCACTTATTGAAGACTGTTTTGTTCTCAATTGCTTTTGCCCGATGCTAAACATTAGTTTAATGCTTTTGTGTATACAAATATCTCAGTTCTCTATTCTATTCCAGTGATCTATGTATTTATTCATTAACTAACACCATGCTGCTTTGATTCCATCAGCTCTATATTAAACTTTGAAATCAGTAGTTTCAGATAGACCTCTGACTTTTGTAGTAGTATATTGCTTCCTCAGATTTTTTGCAGTATGTAAGAAATCTACAACCACATTAGCTACAGCTACAAAACAAACTCTCATAGATTTAATGCCATCATACTAAATCTAAGTATCAGTTTTCTAAAATGGATATCTTAGTAATAACAAGTCATCTATGCAAAAACATAAATTGTGTTTCTGATTATTTACATCTCTGATTTCTTTCATCATTTCAAAGTTTTATACATACAAATTACATACTTATTTTGTTAGATTTATATCAAAGTATTTCACATAATCATAAATAGTAAGATTTATTTAATTAAGATTGCAAATATTTGTCTCTAGCATGCAGGATGCTATGGTCTTTTTCTGACTTTATATTTTGTATCCTTGCTATATAAACTTATGACTCAGCTGAGCATTTCACAGCTGTTTCTTCAGAATGAAATGATCCAGGCCCAACTTGAAAACTCTGCTGTCTGAGGCACCAGTACAATTCACTGGTATTCACCCTTTTCATGTTTTTCTTATTGTGAGGAAAGTTGTAGGGATTATCAGCTTTTCTACTCTAGAGGATGAAGCTGGAGCCCCTCACAGTGCCACTTCAATATCTTGCTTTTGTTTTTCTAGTCACATGCATTTTGTCAGCATTATCATTACGGAGTGAGTTGCCTCTATGCCAGTTTCCATCCACAGAGAAATATAATTAGCAAGCATATCCCACAATTATCACAGTAGCTCCAAAGAAAGTTATATACACACTCAAACAGATTCCACAAAACTAATTTCAACAAGTAGAGTTTTTCTTGTAATGATTTGTGTAGTTTCCCCTATTGCTTTTATCTACTTTTTTCCATTTTACAAGAAACTCCAGTAAGAGAATTTTTAACACCAGAAAAGTACTTTCTGGCACTCTCTGAGTTATTCCTGCTCTTTGATTGGAAACACAATACATTAGGGTGTGACTAGAAGATTCATTTGAGAAAAAAAGTAAGTTGCTGTACACATTGAGCTGAGGAAACTAATGCACACACATATACACATAAAACAATTAGAATGTTCGAGGGTCTTAAATAAGGAGGAAAAAGCAAAGCCCAGGAAAGAATGGAACAGTCGAGACCAATACCAATCCTAGCATTAATGGACATCTACTACAGATTCTGGAATGTCCAAATCTGTGAAGAAGAATAGCACAGGTTTACATAAACCATAACTAACATATATTATTTCCACATAAAATACATCCTTTGTCACATGTCCGGTGAGGTTCTAAGAGTTCTCCTAATATGAAGCTAGAGATACAGCTGCAAAACCCACAAGCCATGCATTGCGCCTGCCTGGTCTCACTAAAGCTCTCCCACTCACCCCGATGGATGTTTTGCTTTCCTTTTTGACTTTAGAGAGATGAAGCATTAATACATTCCACATGTGGCATATGAATGGGAGTCTTGACTCTTTTAATGTCAGAACCATATAAGTTAGTCACTCAGAAGCCATAGCAAAATATATGATGCCAACCATGATGTTCATATAAACCTGATAGTACTTTGTGGATTGGTAGCCACTCTGGCCAGTTACAGTCACTTCACTTGACAAGAAAACATATAGAGAAAACAAATATAAAATGTAAGCATTACATTGTAATAATGTGGCTTTAGTTACCCATTTTAGACTGATCACACTGTCATAGTTATAGCTTCTATTAGAGACAGCCTTTTTTAAAAAATATACTATATAAAGAATCAATATTCTAAGACACTGCCATGATTTATTCCATGAATATTTCATGGATTTTTTTGTACATGATAAATTTTCTTTCCTTCCCCTATTACACATTATATATTCTATCATTTTAGGGACCAATGCTCTGAAGTTGTGACAGAGAACATTTACCAAGTGGAACATATCCCATTATCAAGACAAAAGGTTTAAAAAATAATTTACCAAGTAATTATTCACAGTTTCAACAAAATAATGGTCAGGTTTACAGTTTGCCAAGAAGAATTAATGGAACAGGAAAAGATTTCTTTTAAATCAATTTTTTGTGTTTGTATGTATTTTTATTTCATGTATAAAAAGTTACCCCAAAACCTAGAAGCTAAAAACAAGAATATATTTTCATCTTTTAAAATTATGAGTCAGATTTGGAAATGTGTTTGCTAAGAAAATCTGGATTTTGGTTACAGTCAGGGTGTTGTGTCACTTGAAGATGTGGCTTTAGTTAGAAGATCTTTATCCCAGGTGTTTTTGTGTAGTATTAGCAGTTTGCTCATTCCTCACAGGCAACTTGATTACATATTTTTTCTACTGTGAGTGACCTAAGACACAGATGGCACATGTGAATCTACAATGATGTCATGTTCTAGTGTTAAAAGCCACAAGTCTATATTAATACACATTATACTAACTGGAATAAGTAATTTTAGTTTGGTCACACTAGGGAAAGAAGATGACTTCAATATTTGAAATGGAGACAGTAATGTGTAGAGTTATTTCCTACCACTATAGTGTAGTAGTAGCCACATGACATTGAGTTGTTTAAGAATCTGTTTCTTCCACAAGTTAATGTAACAAAATCTACCTTAAAGAATTCTTGAGCAATGAGAGCTGGATGCTTGTCCAAGTACATTCCTTTAGAGAAAGAAATGTGAAAATTTTAAGCTGCAAAGTGTGTGGCATTCAAAGATTATTCAGTAAACACAGAGAACAATAATTTCCAATGAAAAGGTTTAACTGCCAAAGAATGGTAGAAAATTGCTGTCTCCAGTGACCTGATTCAATGCGTAGATTTCATTTGTGTTTTATTCTTTGTCTTTCTTACATTGTTCCATATGTCAGGAAGCTGGGGACAGGAAGCTAGTGTGTGGGGACAGGAAGGCTCATGCATCCCCTGCAGATTTGTGAGCTGACAGGGGATCAGGCCTTTGGCTCTGCAGAGCTCTCCTTGTTATTTTCTTCTCTGCCCTGCTGGTTCCACTTGTACTATGAAGCTGCGCCCCAGGCAGATGGGAGGCAAAGGACACAAAGTATCTGGTGAATGTGCTCTGTTTTGTCCAACCCCTTTTTATTTTAATATAATTTTAGACTATGGAAAATTTATAAAAGTAATCATGACTTCCCATAAGCTCTGCTCTTCATTTACTGTTAGCTTCTTCTTTAACCCCAGTATGTTCACTGATATCAGAAAAATAAATGCATATCAATCCATTTACTGTCTGCTCCATTTCTATAACTAAATATTAAAATTAATAGCAGTGATTATTCCAATAATACTTTTACTGAATGATATAGTAAAAATATAAATCTAATGCTCTTTGTAATTATAATGTGCAGTCATATAAGATATCAATAATATTACCACTGTTGTCTATTTGTTTGTTTTTGTTATTCACACCAACTCTTGGGTGCTTAAACTTTTCATTTTTCTACATGCTTCCTTTTTATTTCTGGATGCAGTACCAATTGTTTTCTAATCCCTTATTCTTTCATTACCTCTTATGACTCTGAAATATTCAAATATTCCTAGTCTGTTCATATGCAGAATGTACCTCAAAGTCAGTTTTCCTGGTGTTTGCCTATGTTTAGACTTCAGTCATGCAATATTGCCCAAAATACTACGAAGGTGACCCTGTGAATTTCTCATTGTATGGCATCATGGATCTAGGACAAATAAAGATTTTTTTGGTTTTGACAACCGTGGCATGTGTCCTTCCACTTAAAGTGAGAACTTTTCCTTGGGCAGTTTCTGTGTATCTTTTGGCTGTCTGCTACTTTGGTTTTCCTTGTGTATTAGTCCAACAATTTTAGTACACTATAGCTGCCCTTTTCTACTATGACTGTTTTTATAGTGTTTGTTTAAGTGGATGGATTTTATAATCAATGAAATATCAATGAAAGTATCAATGAAATAATCATAGAATATATTCACAGCTTATTATTGAAAGGTAACTGTGTGGTCAAAATTTTTTTAAGGTGGACTGAGTAATTGGGATTGATCCATGAGAATAAGGAACATGCTGGCCATTAAGATTTCCGGCCACAAAGATGGCGTTTTTATTTGTTTTTTTTTTGTTCTTTTGGTTTTTTTTTTTTTGTTTTTTTTATTTACAGCAGGAAAAAAATCTAGATATCTGGGAAGAATTCAAAGAGCAGAGCAAAGCACTGTACTAGTTTCTCTTTGCAGGTACAGAACATTACTATAGATTATAGAATGGCCATGGGCAGTTTTGAAACCACAAAGAGATAAGTGAACACTTACCCTGGCTTTGCCAGATGAACACCTGAAATTTGTCCTTAGGAAGAAAAAACGTGATTGTACAAATTCTCTAAAAACATAGGTTAAGTATGCTTCCACTGCTCATTAGAAGATGGATTTAGATAGAGGAAGTGCTTGCAAATTGACACAATGTGGCAGCTGTCCAGCAAAGTCAGTCATCACTTCGGGGACCCAAGACAGACTTTCTGCGCTGGATATCGGCATAGTGTGCCAGCATTTGCAGGAAATAACTAAGCGGCATCAACAAAGAGTGTTTAAACAAACCAATCTGGATGTCAAAAGGTTATGCACAGTGGAGGGCTGGAGGCGTTAATTCTACAAGGATTAACACCACAGTCATTTCCTAAAATAGACAAGACCTGCAACCAGGGTTGAGCCCAGAGACCTTTATTGTCTAAACTCCAGATCAGACATTTAGCTTTTGCTTTGAACTAGTAAAGTGCTTTCTATTCATGGTACTGATGAGGCTGAATCAATAGAGGGGGAGTCACTCAGAGAATTGTGTCCTGCCCTTAGACCTCAGGAAGAGAGGCACGGACCTGCACCTATACTGCGGGCGAGGATGTGGGCATTCATTCTGAGCCTGCCATGAATGATATTCCTAACACCTGCCATGCCATGGACAAATGGGTCTGAGTATTATTCAAGCCTAAGGGCTGTGGCCCCAACCAGCCTTTGTCCCCCTCTACACAATGGTCCTTATATTTCCTATACAGAATCAGGGTCTTACTAACAAGATAAGTTATCTTGCCCTGGCTTGTTGAGGACAGACCACTCCAACTCCATGATGAGAGATCTGTTTCTAGGGACTAAGGATGTCACTTGATGTGCATGCCCCTACATAGGACTCTCCACAAGGTGTGACAAGGTCCAGGGCCAGAAAAACAGAGAATTGGATTGCAGCAGTATGCTAAACTTGTTTACTCCAGTGGATTCTAGAAGAAACACTGATAAATCCATCAAGATGAAATTAAATTTTAGTAAGAAGGGTAATTATTAATAATAATTATTAGCATACTGAATCGAATATAACTCATTTATTTCTTCATAGATTTTATAAATACTGTATTTGAATGAGATAAAACATACATAAAATATACACAAATAGACAGAATTTTACCATTATATTGTTTTAAATACATAACCTGGTCGTATTAATTATTCTTATACAGCCATCAATTCCTTTTAATTCCATAACTTTTAAAATCATTCCAAATAAAATCTCTACTCTATAAAACAGTGCATCCTCATTCTTTCTTAGTACAGCTCTTGGCAAGAATTTTTACTTTATGTTCTTGTGAATGTGTCTCATCTATAACAGATACCTCATATGAATGGCATTAAACAACATTTTTCCTTGGGTATCTGGTTTATTTCACGGAGCATGTCCATTTTTAAAGTTCATTTGTGTTGTAGCATGTATTATAACTTTATTTATGTTTATGCTTGTAAACATTTCTTCTGACATACATTCTGTCCCTCTGTTTATCAGCTGATAGTAACTTGGGCTGATGCCACATTTTAGCTATTGTACATGATATTGCCGGGAATGTTGGTGCTTAGCATGTGAGTTTGTTTCAACAGAGTGTATGTTTAGAACTAGAACTGCTGGATCATGTGGAAATTGTATGTTTAACTTTTAGAGGATCTGTTATTGTTCCTTGGTTCTAGCTAATATTTACATGAGGTAGATAGGCTTCTATTGTAGCCATAGGGCTTGGCAATGTTAAGGGTCAGATAAGACAGCAACCTTAAATGTTATCATTTTCTTTTTCAGAGCTTTATTAGTGAGAAATCTGTGCATGACTTTGGAAACTTTTGTGCTGCCCAAAATCAATTAAGAAAGGAGAGAAAGGGAGAGGGGAGAGAAGGGGAAGGGAGAGAGGAGGAGGAGGATGAAGAGGAGGAGGAGGAGGAGGAGGAGGAGGAGGAGGAGGAACAATATGCTCTTTCATGGTAAAATAAATACATATACAAATAAATAAACACAAAACAAAAGAACACAAAAACCACAAAAACAAAACCAAACAAACAAATAAACAACAAACAGGCTGTGACCAGAGAACTGGTAGTGTTTTCTACACTCCATTGAAGTTGCTTGCATAAGAATTAAGTCTTTAAAACTTGTAAAGTTCATGTAGCAATGTCATCAGTTTTTAGCATCCTCTTTGGACATTGAAAAAACTCAGTTCCCCTCCAAGGCTTTGTACAATTATTAGTCCTGAATAGCATGTCTTAAAATGAGACTTTTAAAACTATGAACAAAAAGAAAAAGCAGAAATGAAAGGAAATAACAAGAGAATCATGAGCAGCAAGACCTGGTTCCCACTGTTTGGGGACAGCCTGAGCTTTCACATCCTTTGAAGCACATGCAATATTCTGATCCCTAACAACCCATATTCTTAAAAACTTAAACAGGAATCTAGCATGAGGTAAGTGTCTTTGCATTTGAGTTTGAGAACACAGAAAGGTCTAACTGCCTGGAGGGAAAACTTTAATCACAATGTCTCTTCATCCTGGCTTGTGACCTTTCCCAACATTCAGTTGTTGTTGGGTTTTTTCTTTTTTTTTCTTTTTTTCTTAGCACAGGTCTTGAAAGAGCCTGTCGCTATAAGGATGGAATCTTCAGTATTGCTTAATGTAGTTTATGTGTAGATTCTGCCCTTGTCAAAGCACCTAAGTATGCTGGTGGCAGAGAAGGATGAGGGCTCAAAAGTAGTTTCAGCTTTCGTTAAGTTTTTGTTCTTCCAAATTAAATAAAAGCATTTCACTACCACAGCTATGAAAACAGATATAATTAAATAAATTATATTTTCCACATTAAAATAAGAATTTCTACAACTAGCCCCATATATGATTCTGAATGCCTTGCATTTTGCACTCTCTGTGTTAACATTCTTGCTCTATAAAACCCTGCTCCCACATTATAAAATTAAAGCAACCTAATTTTCTTAGTTTAATATCTTGTGTTTATAGTTCTTCAAATAGCTCATGGATCCCCCCAGTCAGTAGACTTGACCTTTTCCTTCAATTGTGTAGATAAAGGAGCAAAGACTAGAAGATACATCATAAATGTTAAAGACGGTCACGTCAGTTCATAGGCTCTGTTAGGCTTTCTTCAGAAACATTAGTACCTTCTTGCATAGATTCCACAGAGGGATAACACATGGAGCTTACGTTTCTGAATGTCTGACAGAGTTCATATCAAGTCTGGGGACATTATGAAAATTTTAAATTCAACAAGTCAAAAATTTTTCCCCCATATTAGCCTTTCTGAAGTTAGAACTTAAGCTCCCATTAAGGAGGCTATGCGTACACTGGCTTGCTGGGATTGCCAAGGCTGTTATTGTTTGTTGTTATTGTTTCTCCAATCTCAGTGTGGGTCTTGAAGAATACTCAGAACTCACAGATAAAGGATGATTGCCTCACGTACCTGAAAATATTACATGACATTGTCCTTAGGTTTAATGGAACTAAATAAGGAGCTGTGGAGACTAAAACAATATGCACAGTAGTCTTAGGTCAAAGTCATACCCAGAAGAGACTCCTCTCAGTAGGACTGTTAGCTATTTGCAGCCTTAGTCAACACCCAGTTTCATATGGATGTGAACTTGCTTCTGTACTTTCTTCTTTCTGTGCTTTTTAAGGGTATTGAGGGTAAAGAAATAATCAACTTAAATTGTTAAAATGACTTTGATTTTATTTTACCCAGTATTTTTTCACTATTAATAGTTCACATTTCATTAGTGTTAGAAAGCACCTGAAAATGGAATTCTGTTAGGAAATGAAGCTATTTAACCTCACAGTTGGGAAACTGAGAGTCCAAAAAGCTTAACCTCGGTAAGGTCTCTGTTACCTAATTTCATTTCATGGTGGATAGCACTTTAATGTCAGGAATGTATTGGTACCTGAAGTTAGAATGAGGGAGGGGCCAGCCTTGCAAGCAGCCCTGAGCTTAAACATTCCCCTCTCACAACACCTGCACACAAAACACAAATCGTTTGCTAGGCTGCTATCGGTAACCAATAATGAAAGGGATAGGTAGTGTAGTAATAGATTTCACAGAAAAGAGGGGACTCAGATTTCAGTTATTAACTGATAACTAGGGCAGTTCTGCATTGGACTGACCCTCATTTTTTTCCAATGGAATTATTTTCAGAACGTTCATTGAGAGAAAAACCAAACGTTAATAATTAGATGAAGACACTGTAGGTAGTTTTCATTAGAAGTATGATGACTAAGGAATTGACAAAACTGAGAAGTAAGGATTCAGAGACATGCATGCATGGAGGCAGAGGTTACATGGTAGAGTTCACATGTGCAAACCAGTTATTCACTGGCAGATATAACACTGATAAATTTGAAATGTCCACCATCAAGGGAAACATCTATCATTTTCTTACTTAGCACACAATTTAAATAAACTGTTCTGTTCTTACCTTTAGACCTTTCCTTTATTTCTTGCATATCTTTCACATTAGTTGCTTCAATATTACATGTGTAAATTACATAAATATATATTTATATATTGTCTCCTACTTCTACATACATTAAGAAGGCTGAGATGTCTAAAAGAAGTCTAAGAATCTGACAGCTCTGTTTAAATGATAGGACTGCTGAGAACCAGACAATTAAACAGTCGTTTGAGTGATGACTTGGAAATTGTTGCTCAATCTAGTGGGAAAAACCATTACCCTTATCTAATTTGCAAAAATTTCTTTTTTGCCATCACAAGGTCCTGCATTTCATACAATAGATGTATTATGAATCACAATCCTGCTTCTCAAAGAGAAGTTAATATGTGACTCAGATATTTTATACCATGTTACTATTTTAATTCTTCCACAATGCAGCTTCTTTATCACCTTTGCTATATCCATTTGTCTTTCCATGTCCCCTAAAACTTCATTCTTGCCACTGAGGCCCCTCACCCTACTTTGTGTGAACCTCCCTTTCTACTTTGAACATACTCATTGATAGATTTTGGAAGTCAAAACATTTAGTTATTCTAGTAGTATGAAAATTCAACATACTGATTATTTTCTGTTTTCCTTCCTGGGAAAATTAAAAGTCAGTGTCAACAGTGAGGGAGAAGATGAGACTTTCATATTATTCTTGATCTTATCCCAGATATTTAAAAAACAATAGAGTGCAAGTTCAAGGTCATGGGATTTCGTAAACAAAAATCTTTCCACTGTGCTTATGTATGCTTCCTGAATGGTCTGTTTGAAAGCTTTTTCTCCGATACTGAGTATGAACCTATCTATCATATATTATCTATTACTTACACCTACCATCTATAGCTTACTTACATCATTTACAAAATGTCAACTTACTTATCTATAATCTATAATCTACCTATCAATTTATTATGCATCTATGAACTATCAATCTGTTATATATCTATGTATTTATTACCTGTCAGTTATGTATCTATTTTCATTTATAAATCTATATCTATCTATCTGTAAATATATTAATATGTACCATTTAATTAATTTACTTATATCTATTATTTATTTATCTTCTATCTGTTATTTACCTAATAATTAATCTACTTATAAATATACTATTATCTACCTGCTTATCTATTATCTACCTATATCTATCGATAATCAATAAACTTCTCTACTACCTACCAAATATCTACTTATCTATTCTTTATCTATATATCTTTCAATTGTCTAACTACCTATCAACATTACATTGATATCACTGATTTTTCAAATAATAATAGATAAAATGATTGAAAAGACCAAGAATAAAGTCACAGTAAATTCTGCTAAAACTTGCTATTAAGGTCAAAGTCTCATCAGAGGAAGGTGACAGGTAAAAACTACAATCATGTTAAACTCCATGCTGGCCAACTGTGTAAGCCACATGGAGCCTGAGACCTGTTTCTCCTCCCGATGCCTTTTAACTGGGGAGGGTGACCTGTCTTCACAGTAGAGGATTTCAAGTGAATTTCCTGTGAACATACTTGAATAAGATGAGATTTTCTACCAAACTAAAAAACCAGCCGTTAGAATTTGTGTTATGTAAATCTAAATATAAAACCTTATAATTTGGCCAATTTACCATTTTAGAATGTTTGTCATAATTTTGTAAGTAGCTCTTAAAATAAATTTCATTGGACAATAGTCCAAATCAGGCCACACACACTGAGTTGAACATTACATCACTGCTTTTCTGTATCTAGATATGCATAGCTATACCACACACACATACACACACACATATGTATATATAAAATCTAATATATATGATATATAATATTACAGCATATATAATATACTATATATTATATAATATATGACATGTTATAATATATAATCTATAATGTTATAGTATATATAATATACTATATGTATATATTATCTAATAGGAAGAGCCACATACTGATAAAGTTATATAAAAACAAACACTGATATCTTCTGGTTTTCATTATTATACTATCTACTAAAGTACATGCAAGTGAAACTTATTGTGCTATTATTGAAATAAGTTCTTTCTCTCTCTTTTTCTGTGAGTGTGTATATGTGTGTGCATGTGTGTGTCCCCATGTGTGTACCTGTACACGGAGGCCATAGGACAGTTTGAGTGTCATTCCTTGGATGCTGTTTACCTTGATTTTTGAAAATGATTTTTTCATTATGCTGGAACTTACAAGTAGGCTGGACCTCAAGGAGTTACTTGTCTCCACTCCCTAATGCTGGATTACACAAATGTATGACCACATCTACTGGGTTTTATAGATCAAATTCAGTTGTTCATGGTAGAAGAAAAAGGTATCACTGACTGAGCCATCATCCTGGCTTTATTTAGGATGCTTATGAAGCACAGAGTGGGAATTTTAGTTACAAGAAGAAGAAGAAGAAGAAGAAGAAGAAGAAGAAGAAGAAGAAGAAGAAGAAGAAGAAGAAG
>JADRCH010000044.1:10402297-10423928 GCA_019843965.1 Rhynchomys soricoides
TTCTCCTTCTCCTTCTCCTTCTCCTTCTCCTTCTCCTTCTCCTTCTCCTTCTCTTCTCCTTCTTCTTCTTCCTCTTCTTCTTCTTCTATGACTTTCTAATTTTTTGCTTGTAAGTAGTTGCCCTTCAAAGGTTTTGTGTTCATGGTCTGTTTTCAAGGAGATAAAGAAAAGGGGAGAAAAAGGTAGATCTGCACATTTTAAGTGTACTGAAAATATCTCAGCCAACTGTTAGGGCACTACATTAGGGAGGGAGATATGGTGCCATATTTTTCTCCTGTATGTTCCATCAGAAGATGCAATGAGTAACCTGAGTGCAAGTCTTAGGTAATTTAGATGCTTGGGGACCAAGGTGTTTCCCTGTCTTTGTTTCTGTGTTCTGTATAGTATCTCCTCAAGGGACAAGTGCTCAGTTCCCTAGCCCAAATCAAATCCTGTCCATAGTCCAACTTGATGAAAGCTGTGATTGGAAGTCTTCCACAGGAACTTTCCTTCAGTATACTACAAAGTTGTCAAAGAGTTGTTACATCATCAAGGTTTTACCAGTGTTGTGTTTTTGGTGCTACCAACTGTATTATTTTCTCAGAACAGTATTCCTAAATTTTTATTTCTTCATATGGAATCATAGCACAACGATCTATAGTTTACTTATGTCTCTATGCAACACTTTTTGTGGTATGCCTTTCGACAGTCTAGCTGTGGTTTTGAGTCCTCTGCTTCCTCTTTCTTAGGGCGTCTAGATGCCACTGCATACCAGGCTGGAATGATGAACCTGAGTCCACAGTAGTCATAGTTTTTCAGAATCCTGGTCCTGCCAGGAGTGAGTGCCAGAGTGTAGGCGAGAGAAGGCTTATCTGAGGATCTTAGTGTTACAGCTCTTTTAGGTCAGGCCTTCTCTGATGGTCTTCAATTAAATAGCCCTCTGAGATCTTACCTTGTGCATACCTTTATCTAGGGTGTACTTGTATGTGTATATTTTATTCTGAGTTGAGCTAGGGGACTTTGGAGAGTGGGAAGGATTTTTCGGGATAAATGAAAATCATTGGTTAGAGATCTAAAGTTCTGTGAAACCTCATTTGTATGGAGAGGCTTTCCAAGAATGTCTGGGGGAGAGGAGAAGAAGGATAAAAGAGGAAGTTGAACTTGAAGGTCTGCCAAGGACTACTTGACCTTCCTCAGATATAGATTATGGGGGTTTGGGCTCCCTAGACAAGCCCAGAGAAGTGTTAACCCCACCGGTACAGGGAGTCTTCCATTTTGCACAAATCTCAGACAGCTATCTTGACAATGGTAGACTGCAACCCACTATAGTATGGTCCAACAATGTTTTATACTCTAAGCTACAATGAGCTGTCTCTGAGCTCATTAATCATGGAATAACTGGGAGCACACATTCCTCAAAGTACAGCTCTCATGTTACTCACTCCCAGAGAACACAACTAAAAACAGTGGGACTGTTGCAATATAAGAGATGTGAATAGGGGTACTTGAGACTGCTTTCGAAGGAGTAATTAGAAAAAAAGGATAGTTGTGAAATTTGGTTAAGAGTTACTACCAATATGAATGTGCCAAATTTTTGTATGGTAGTGACATTTACAAAGGTGCAGTATTCATAACCAAAAGGTATTTATTTCATAAGAATGTAATGTAGATCATACAACTTCAGATGATTTGAATTTACGTTACATGAATTAAGAACATTACACACAGACACACACACAGAGATACATACACACACACACACACACACAGAAAGAGAGAGAGAGAGAGAGAGAGAGAGAGATATTCCTGTTACTACCTTCCAACCCTTCCAAGTCATCTTCCCCAGTGGATGAGTAGAATCTCTTAGCAAGGATGAAATATATTTCCCCTCAGAAGTTTATCAGTCTTCTTCTTTGAACCTCTGTTCTTCTTGTTTCAGACCATCTTACATGGAGTTGATCTCTTCCTTGTGTTAGCATCAATATTATTATTTTCAAAAAGTCTTGATTTTTCCATTGGCAAGTGTTCAAATAAGACTTTGTAACAAATTCTTTATAATGCTGTTGCCAATTTAGCTTCTTTCCATAAAGTGTAATTGCTATAGGGCAATCATGCAGCGGGATGCATGTCCATGTGCACATGAAAAATGACATTTTAAATGCTTTGTGGGGAAGAGTAACCATTCTGGATTGAATTGAATGCTAAGTTGGCATTCTATTTGGAAAAAAATTTACATGCTAGAGTAGTTCTTGTATAAGAACATTAAACATCTCATCCTAAATTATGCACCTCAGGGGATGTTATGATAGCTGTAATTGTTTATGGGGGAAATATTCACTCTTAGAAACCTTAGGTACTGACAAGAACTTGGAAAGTATAGCAATAAATGTCCAACTGTGTCTCAGCATGGAGAGATAGTTATGTTCCTGGGTCATTGGACTCTTGTTGTGACTGGAACTATCAAATGATGTAGAATGATAGATAATAAGCAACATAAGCATGGGGAATTCTGCTTACAAAACACAAATATCTGATAACAAATAAATGCTGTGGCTGCTAGCCTCAACCTTAACTAATGCTTGTCAATTTTTTTTTTTTTTTTTTTTTTTGGCCTGAGTTAATGGAAACAGCCACCGGTGAATTCTTGATCCTAATATATATATAAGATTAAGTATATATATTTCATTTTAAAACTGTGATTGATGTATCTCTTCCTCTGCTCGTTCTTCTGTCATCCTACAATTGCATCTGTATGATGGTCCATGCTCCACATAATAGCTCAGTGTTCTGCATATTAGTCCTAAATAATAGGCACTATTGTAGTAACCCTAATTGGTGAGTGCTAAAAAGGTCAAGTCAGGGGTAGGTTTATAGGAGTTCGTTTATTTCTTCCACTGTGTTGGCTGCAGAAACAAAATTCAGGTAGTCAGATTCATGGCAAGGCACTTTGATCCATTGACCATCCTCACTGGCCTCAATCACTCTTACAGGAGTATGGGTTTCAAGGATATTTAAAACAAATGAAAATTCTGATATGATAACTTGAACTCTATCAGACCAAAATAAATCATCAAGTAATTCAAAGTTAATGTATATTCAAGAATATGAATATCTCTATAGCCTTCTAATGAGAAGAGATGGTGAAGCACAAACAAGTGGCCCAGCATAGATGATGAACTAAGCTTTGAACCTACAAAGCTAGGCAGGGTATGCAAACTCTGAAAGATGCAGGGCATTTCTGGATCATTCTCATGTGTCATGGATATACTCAAGTAATGCTTTCTGTTCCCTTTATATAACAGCTATTTTACAATGGTAACTGTAGAAATGGTGAATTTACTGATCAGTATTTCGTGATTGTTTTTCTCAGCTGTATCATCTTTCCTTGTTGAGGTGGAAATGGAGTTTTAAAGCACAAGAGAGACAAGTGATATTAATTTAGAAGACCATAAAGCTGAAAATCATGTAAATGTAGATACTAATAACTAATGATATCTAGGCAGTGTTTTCTGTATCAACACTGTACCTTTCATGAGTGGATAAAGCTGAACATTTATTAGCACAAAGAATATAAAAGAACGGACTTCAAGATCAGCCCAGTTCTGCCATGGCTTGATTCATTTTAGTGCAGAAGCCATGTAAAGTGGTTACCATACAGGCCACAGGGCATTTTCTTTTTGCATGTATGCATTCTCATTAAGACCAGGAAAAAAAGAAAAGAAAGTACTGGATGATGGCAAATCTTTCCTCAAAGAAATATTCTTTGATGGCTCAACATCTTGAAGAAATTATAATTATATTGAGCTTGACCCAAATCTACAACTCTTGATGTCATTAGTGTTTGAGAATAGGTCAGTTTCCTCTGCTTGTGTTCTCTAGAGTTGAAATCCAGATTCTCCTGGAAGACATTGCAAACAAACAGGCAAGAATCACATGTTGTGAAGCCAGCAGGTGACAAATTGTCTTACTAATGCAGCATTTCTTATATGCTTGGTTAACATACATCTAGCTTGGATTATGTCCATGTTCACAAACCCTTCACCCTAACTTTCTTTCTAAGTGGTATAATACGTAATAAATCTTAGTAGTGTGGAACTCAGAGGCAGTCTGGGTGAGCATATAAGTGGATATCCGCTTACATCCACAGCCTTACATTTTAGCCTTAGTAATCTGTGAAGAGAGCACATCAAACCTCATATTATAAGTATTTTCAGTGTTTGTGCCTTGATCAGCAAACCAAGCTATGAGACAGTACAAGCACTCCCTTTGTGCTTCATGTTCGTATTTTGGAAGCGAAAATGACAAGCTTCCAGTTATACTTGTGGTATGGAAATGAAGTAAAATAAAGAATGAAGCATAGATTTGAATCAGATGGAACAATTCAATGACCACTGTATGTTAGTGACCACGACAAGACAACATATGAGAAAATAGCAGAAATGATATTGCTTGACCAACAAGAGACCCAAATAGGCTTATCATATACCATTTGTTAAATATTAGTCAAATCTAAAGAATAAGTAATTTTCATTTTAAATACTATAAAGATATTTAAAATAAAAACAAAGTGTTATGCTAAAAGACTTAAAATAGTGGTTAAATTTCCACAGCACCATAGTATGAATTAAGAAATGAACATTGACATCATTCTCTGCATCTAATTATCTTTACAAGGTTTACTATGACAGAAATGATACGTATTTTAACCTAAATTATATATACTCATTTATCTAGATACACATAAAGGCACATTATAAAAGAGAAGTTTACCCTGAAGATCTGTAGAAATACATATCTCAAATGTATGTCTTATATTAAAATTATCCAACTACACAATATTGTCAGATGGGTATGCTTATGTTTATGGGAAGTACATGTTCACCAGCATTGTTCAAAATGTTTGCATATTATTTATTCTTCAAAGTAAGTAGCAATGAGCTTGAAAGCACTGCTGATAAGAGAATCTGCTGCTCTTTGACAAGGAAAAGACTTAGGCAATAATGTTTTCCTAGATAAGATGAAGAAGCATAGAGCTGTGTAACTATAATGGGATCAATATGGCTGTTGGGTATTCAGCATTACCCCAGAAGAACTAAGTAGAATCTGGTGAAATTAAGCCTCTACCCAGGGCTGGAGACCCCAGGGTAAAATGGGTGAAAGCAAATGCCAGGGCTTAAGGTCTGTGTCTCCAAGGAGAAAGGACAGTGTTGAAGGGAAAGTTAACAAGGTAACCCTCCAGATAACTTAACCATGGCAGAGGATTTTTGACAGCTCTTAGTGTGTTCAGTAGTACCCTTAAAACAAAAGCATCCTACACACTACAAGTTACCTTAATATTGGTGGCTAAATTATCACTAATTTGTATTTGTGTTGTCTAGTAGAACAGCCGAAGTACAAGATGTCAGCATGGAAAACTTGTTCCTGGGAGCCTCTAAGTCAACCACTTTTGTCATCATCTAGAAGTTTCTGCACCCTCTACTCCTGACTTCTGCCCTTAAAGTCTTCATCAAAACTGATATGTCTTCCACATTCTGCCTCCCTCACATAAGGATACCTGATTATATTCTCAGCCTAAAACATTCACACCAAGTCATTTCTGATTTGGAAAGTAGAATTTTTACATGTTAGAGGGGACCAGGAGTAGCTGAAGACAATGATCTACCTGCAACAATAACCATAAAAAGTATCTGACGGATGATACAATAAATATATGCATAATAAATAGGGTGCTATAAAAATAAAGTAATGATATAAAATTTGAGAGATCATAAAATGATTCTTACACTGCTGTTAGACTAAAAACTAGCAGGAAAGATTTATCTCCACGTAGCAGTGAACTCTATACACAAACACACATGCACACACACACACACACACGATGTATAAAGAATAATTCAGAAATATAAAGTGAAGATTTGGTGACTCTAACGTCTACCATGGAATCTCACAATAAGGAGGATAAAGAGAATAAAGGAGACTGGATAATTGAAAGGAGAGACATGTTCTGTAGTTGAAGGAAAGAATGAGGTCCAGATTGAATGAGATTCCTATTCCTGAGAAACATAAATGAGAATTAACTCAGGCAAAGTCACAACGTAATACAATTATAGAAACATCAAAAACCCACATTCTTTCACACTTAGGCAGGAGGCACAGCTCATGAAATCAACTTCAGAACACAGTGACAATAGGCAACAGCTATGTGTTCTTTGCTGGGCAATTGCTGAGAGCAGGTCTTAACTGTTCTCATTACAATCACATTAGCCCTGTAGTATAACACATGCACTACTAAACTCTAGCAGCCATTTCACCATAGACAGACTTTTCAAACCATGCACATCTCAATGCATACAAGTTTTTCAGGTTAATGACAAATATTTTTTGAGTTTTAAAAATAAATATATACATTTACTTGGGAAGAACTAACAGAAAAAAATGTATATAAAGGCATAAAGGTTAAACTTTTCCTTGGTTACACGATTCTTTAGCAGAGACAAGGAAGAAAATATGTAAGAAGACGTTGCAAAAGAAAAACAAAGTAATAACTGATAAAAAAGAAAAAAGGCCGTGAACTTAGAAGTCAGTGTTCTGATGAAGCGTCAATCATGAGAGAAGATGTAAAGATGTAAATGTTTCCTTGCCCAACCTTCCCAGCTGCACTTTTGTGTGTGATTGTATATTATTTAATGCGTCTTGCAGTAGTGTTCTACACTGGCATATCTGATAGTGTGTTTGTTATTACTCAGACATATACATACATACACACACACAAGTATAGATATATATCACTTTAACAACTGATTTGTAGTTTAATAGTAAGGGAAATAGTGGTAATGAACTTAAGGACAATTGATCATGAAAAGAGTCCCCTCCATTCCCACTGAGTTCTTGAATGAGTTTGTGGTCTTGTCAGATCTAAATCTCAAATCTAATGTTAATTTAAATAATTTATAGTCAATAATTTAATTTGTAGTAGCAATATGAGCCATGTTTTGATCTTCTGTTCTTCACTCTATGATACAATATGCATTCATTGTGTATATCACAGATACCATATAGGATAATGAAGGAAGTAGTTCTCACTTTAAAAATTATTAGTATTGATTTAAAAATTCATATTCAACCACCAATGTTGATTCAAAACAATGTCTTTGATTAAAAGCCTATAAATACTAAGAACTTGGTAAACAAACTAGTATCTGATTTAAAACATAAATTTTAGGATACGGTGAAAATAATGTTACTTGAGTTGATGGAGAGGAAAAAGATTCATTATAATCTAAGGAGTATTGTGTTTCCATTTTAGTTGTTTATTGTATATAATTTAATAGGCAAGTTTACTCCTACCCAGTTATGTATCCAATGTGTCACACTGTAGTCTATATTCCTTAATTAAATAAGAATTTCCAAAGGAAAGGATGAATTTCCTAGAATTAGACAGAGTTATTTTGAAGCTACAATTTTAATTTAAAAGTTATAAAATTTCCTTTCTGAATATATCTAATCCATAGTTTATGTCTCATACTAATTCAAATAACAAAATATCTTAAGAAAGACAAATTCTAGTTCATGGCAAACTAAGGCTGACCAATGAGTTTTCCTAGGCATATGGAGAAATCAATCATGAGGAGAAAAATGTTTTGAAAATTCTTGGGTGACAGCATTTTAAATGATCATATCTAGTGTCTGCATTTGCCAAATGTCACCAAATGCACACCTAAAATGCCTTTTATTACAAAACATCTCAAAGTTGGCTTTTATAAAGGTACATTTTAAGGTCATGTTTATGTCACTCAGAAACAGAAATAGAGAAGAAACAAATGCTTAGAAATGTTAATGAGAGAATTCTAGGAAGTCTACTATGAAACTCTCTCTAGTAGAAATGGCTGCTTCAATACTATCTGAACAACGACAATATCAACAAGGTAAGACTGAAGGGCAAAATTGTTACAGTATCATGTGACCTGATAAGGAATGGTGGTACTTACGAATACTGACAGACGAGGTAGCCTTTTCCAGGGATGAGACTCCCAATAAGTTGTCCAGTGCAAAGTGGTCTGAAACTACATAAGCAAAAGGAACACAACTTCCTCAGGGACACACATACCCTTACATTCATATGTAACTGTAACAACTGGGAAGAGAGGCTATCGATTGTGGGTAGGAGGCTGAGGAAGGAATTGGTTGGAGGAGACATGTGATGGGTTCCAGGGAGAAAAGGGAAAGGATGAATGATGTAATTATATTTTAATAAAAATGTCTAAAAGTAAAAGATTTAAAAGTATTTTAAAAGAAAAATAAAACAAAATCAATTTGCAGTTCAATAATGAACATATTACCTTTATATTTTCACATAGCACCCATACATGCACACACATGCACATACACAAACACACATGCACATACACACACACACATGCACATACACACACACATGCACACACACACACACACACACACACACACACAATGATTCCTGTCTACACTGAACATGCTGGCATATAGACCAATTTCAGGGGAACTGTCTGTCTTCGATTGGACTATGTGCCCCAAGGGCTACAATGTGTAGCACTTTTTTGAATACATTCCTTAGAGTCCAGCTTCACTGTACTCTGACTCCATATCAGGGTGGTTAGGGAGTAAAAGTTGTAAAAACAAAAATGGCAACAGTCAAAGCTTTCTGAATGACTAAAAGTTGATCTAAAATTACATATGTTAAAAATTGATCTAAAATTAATGAATCATATGCGAAGGATCTGGCAGGGCTTTCCTGTGTTGCATGACAACTTCACTACAATCTTTGTTCACAATTCATGTCCGTGGAACATGCCTTCATTCTAAGCAATGCCAATGCACTTTTTGATATACGCTGTTGTATGTTCTTTAGGATAATGCAGTGGCTTATTTCCACGAAACAGAGGGGTTTTTACGGTTTCCTACAGCTATTACTCAGAATGTACATTTCCAATTCCTGCATTTTTGAACTATATCATAGTAGACTTATATGATTTCTGAAATGACCGCAATTTTACATATGCCAATTTGTGCAAATATTTATAAATTTTGAAAAATTGTGAAGCTGTTCTCTCTAGTATGAAATGATCAGCCTCTGGGACAATTCCATTTCTCCTACCGCTAGCATTAAGAAAGAAAGTTGCTTTCTGTCTTGGTTCAGATCTCTATCTTGAAAAATACCAAGAGAAATGCTGTATCATTTGCATTGGCATACATAGCTCTCACCTACATGTATCCATGTTCACATGTATCTGTATATGAATGTGAACAGTGCATATCATGTACAGTGAAGCTGGTACTGGTGGATAATCTTCATCATAGTGCATATTTATTGCAGATTTCTGTGTCAGACCAAAGTAATTTTAACTGTTGATATTGCGTGTTTTACAATGGTACTAAATTCTCCAAGTTTTTCTCTGCCGCAAATAAGAGCAGGATAGGAAGATTTTACAGTTGACAATTGTGCCCTCAAGTGTTAACAACATTCACAAGTATTTAAGGGAATAATTAGGCACATTCTACTCTATCCTACTTATAATTATAAAATGACCTTTCTTCTAATTTTATACATAAGAAGTATATTCTGATGTGATTTTTTTTCCTGATTATAACCTCATTCTTTAACAGAATCATACAGTAATACCTAAACTTGGAACAAATTAAATGAAAGACACCTGCGCTAGAGATTGTTCCTGATGTGCAGTCTAAATCCTCTGCACCAAGCTGGCTGAGGACACCTTTCTTGTCCACCTGATGGAAATGACTTTCACGTGTTTGTTTATTCAAGCCTATGCTGCCTTAGACAATAAGAGAACTTCAAACCTTGCAACTCTGCTATTGTCAAGCTTTCTAAGCTTGTAAAATTTTTTCTCTTTTTTGGTTAAGAGTGTTTTATATTTTAAATAAGTAGTGGAAAATACATTTCAGGCAAGAATGGAAGCCCCCACATTAGAGGGATTGTGCATTTTGATACAATTTACAAATGTGACATCAAACATTAGAGGATTTATTTCATTTCTATATCAGAGGGCATCTAAATATGTTGTGACAGCCTTAACTCTGAATCTCCCTGTTTTGTCAGTTTAACCTAAAGCTTTGCTATGCAGTTTTGAACATTGCCATGCTTTTAACTCTCAAACAAGAAACAGGTGGTTAAACATGCTCACATGGCCATAGGTTTTGTGTACGATAATCTGTATTAAGTAAATATTATCTTTTGTCATTATAAAGATACACATCTTATTTTTTTCATTTCCACTAAGACTACACTAAACACAAATTAACTAAATCTTAATACTAACAAGACCTCATTCCCTGATCTGTCCTTTTGAAGGAGAGCACATACAATTCTGTATTGAGTCTATACCATTCACTTGCTGAGGCACCAGATAGGTGCTTGCAGGATGCTTTGAGTGTCATTGTTCTTTGACCCACTGAAGTTTGTCCTGAGATCATGAATGCATGTTTCAAAATTAGAGCCCTACAAGTTTTCTCAATAATGGGATTCAAATGCAGTCTTGTTTGGTTGACATTAAATCTCTGTACCTCCAGGATACAGAATGGCCTCTATAGTAGGGTGTTAATTTGGAAACACAGCATGAACAGCCTCTCTTTTCCAGCTCTATAGTTAATATTTGTGTCCTGACTAGAACTAGGGACAACACTCATAAGACCCACAGCATCAATGAAGAGTAAGTTTGTGTGTCAGATCCGCTTCTGTACCCATAGTGAGTAGCCTCTCTAGATGGTTCAAATAAGAACAGCAGAAACAGACATAGGGAACTTTATGTGAACAGTATCAGTGAAGATGGAGTAGAGGGGCAGAGGGTCAAGATGAAAGAAGCAAAGAGAATTTGGGAGCAGAGGGGTCTAGCTCTGCATAGACTGTGTCCTGCTGGGTTTGACATCAGAACTCTTCCCTCTCTTTGAATCTGAGAACACATAGATGAACATCAATACATCAGCTTTGTGCTGATAGTGGAGAGCCAGATGACCCCTGTGACGCTCTAGTAGGTACTTGCTCCCTTTTCCCCTTCAATTGAATATGTTGGTACATTTGCAGCCTGTTCCATCTCTTCAAGCTCATGAAGCATTGGCTTTTGGATACTTGTTATTGAGCAGGGAAGATATGTGAGCTTCTGTCCATGAGAAGGTTCAGACTTTAAACAAGCTGAGCAAGCTAGATTTCACTTTTAAACAAAGGAAGATAAGCAACAGTGTAGGAGTCTTGTGAGTTCTGACAATTGTTTTGTTTTGCTTTTTCCTGAGCGAGACAGTCTCTACCACTTTAAGAAAATGTAAGATTTTTCTGATTGGATCTCCAAGCCTCGAAGGGAGGGATTTTATAGATATTCCCATTTGGGGCTAAGTGCTCCAAAGTCTCCCATTCCCTGCATAACATCTGTTTGTGGGTCTCTGTGTTAATGCTCACCTACTGCAAGAAACAGCTTCTGGTGTGAGAGGTGCCCTGATTTACTGGTATAGCCATATGTCATGAGAAGTCATTTTATGGATTTGTTCCTTCAATAGTAGTAGTTTTCCCCCTAGGACCTAGGATCTATCTAGTCTCAGACATCTTGTCAGTGTCATTTATAGATTCCATGTCATGGGGTAGGCCTTAAATCCAATTGTAAAATATTATTAATTACTCCCGTAACACTTGTGTCACTGTTGTGCTAGTATTTTGTAAGCAGGCTGCTGATATAGGAGCAGGGTTTGTAAGTACTTTTGAACCAGGGGTAATGGCTGAATCTAAGGAATAAGTGTCTTCTAGACACAACAGACTGATCAACTCACAGAGACTGTATCAGCATGCATAAAACCTAAGCAAGTCTAAACAGAGCAGAATCCCAGCACTGAGAAGGGAACTGAGACATGAAGTTATGCCCTAAATAAGCTATTTGTAATTGATACTTGCAGGGAGGGGAAAAAACCACTATAACATTGGGTATATAATTTACACTCCAGGGAAGGTCCCATACCCAACACAAAGTGAACTCTATGTTTGTATTATGTCTACTTTTTTAAATTGTTTTATTTTTGTCTTGACATTTGTTTCTCAGGCTTTGTCTCATTTAGAGAGAGCCAGAGCCAGAGAGGGAGAGAGAGGGAGAGAGAGAGGGAGAGAGAGAGAGAGAGAGAGAGAGAGAGAGAGAGAACATGGATAGATACATAAGGTATGGGAAGGATCTTGGGAGAGTTGAAGGAAGAGAAAATATTATCAAAATTTCATTGCATGAGAAAATGTTAACAAAATTTATAGAAAATGTAAAATTTTAAGGCACTATTGTAGCCTCCAGTGGTTGGTTATCATTGTGCTCATTCACAAGGGTTCAAAAGACAGCTTAGTGTTTGGTATATTTTTCATGTAGAGATGTCAATCAGTATTATTTCCTACATTTTGAGTTTAATTATCCTCTATTTTCTCCCTGGCATAGAAGTTTAGATACTATTTTTTACCACTTATTGTCTGAGGCCCCAGGAAATGTTCTGCCTCTCTTGAGTGGTCCAGGTGCAACCTTTGAGCTGCATTCTTGTGTTTTTTGAGTTGCTTTATTTTCAATACCATTCATTTCTGCTTATCATTGTCTTTTCTTTGTGATGCCAACTTCTACATATAGTTTATTTAGTATTGCATTATTTACTTAAAAGTATTTGGAAGTATTTTAGGTTATATTGTTATTGACTATAATATACCAATGCATATATAAAGCATATTCCAAACACTTTCAATGCTTTGAAATTTATCAGGAATTGTTTTATGAGTGAGAGTACTCTACCTGGAGTAGTGACATATATATATATATATATATATATATATATATATCTCACTACATTTATATGTGACACTGCATGCTCTACCATTGCTGGATATTCTGAGAGCCTGTTAACCAACAAACGCAACCATATTTACATATCTTGAAGCCTGTGCCCATTCAAATTACATGCAGGTCACTGTTTTCTTGTGGTCAAAGTACAGGATCCTATGCTGGGCATAGCTCAGTAATAGATCCATGGCTTAATTGTGTGAGGCCCCACACTTTATCAGCAATAACAGGTGTGACATCTCAAAGATTATCATGTGCATGAATTTTCTAACATTGACTTTACATAGGTGAATGTTGTCTTGTATCTTAATGATAATGCATCATCCTCATTCTTTTGAGAAAGAACTTCATATCACAACAAATACATGAATACATTTATTGTGATACTAAAAGTATTTAATTTATAGAATACAATTTATAAAATATATTTTATATAATTTTGATATTGATGTTTTGTATAGATACTTTTAGGTTTTAAGGATGGAGAAAATAATCAAAAGCAATCAACTCTTGACAAAGATTTTAGATATTTATGATATTTGCTATTATTTCCCATATATTCTAGTAACCAATTGTTAATGATTTTTAAGTATTCACTATTTTATTTTATTTTTTGATACTTTATTTACATTCAAGTGTTTCCTCCTTTCTAGGTCTCCCATTTGGAAACTCCTTATCCCCTCCCCCTCCCCCTGCCTCTATGAGGGTATTCCCCCATCCACACACCCACCCACTCCCATCTGCCCTCCTTGGCATTCCCCTATAGTGGGGCATCTAACACCCACAAGCTCAAGAGTCTCTCCTCCCCTGAAGGCCAATAAGGCCTTCCTCTGCCATATATGTGGCCCGAACCATGGGTCCCTCCATGTGGTATTCACTACTTTAATATGGAGTCATCTGCTGACATATACTCTGAAAATATTCTCTAACAATTTACTTGTAAAATTTCATGATACTTGATTATTTCTATTAAATATTTCTAGAGTGATTATTTTAATTGTAGGCAAAAATCACTATTTAAACTACTAATTGAAATAGTTAACTTCTTATGGAAGTTTGTGATGAAGAGCAGTAGCTTCAGCATGACACACCACTGTCTACTATGTACATCTGAATTCAATAAATGGTACAAGTCATAGTATCTGACCAGTCTTGTCTGGAGTCACAGAAATGGGACCATGAGGTCACCTCCTGGTGAATGTTTCCTACATACCACAAAGTTTTGGACAACTTTTTAATTAATGTAAAATAATGATTATGGTTCTGGACTTTTAGCAGTCTGGAGAGAGGACTACTCTCTCTAAAAACCTCTGTGATCAAGCCATACAGCTTCACCTTGTCTTACGGAGAGATTAAACTAATGTTGGGAGAGACACGGGAAAAGAAAGTGGAAAGCAGATGTGGTCTTCTCTTATGGTAGGGTTCTTTCCCACTTTTGGTAGAGAGCTACTTGGAAAAGCAAACTGACTTCATTCCTGCTTGCTTTTGCCCTTGATTTTGATGTAGCCTTGGTGTGAGGAAATCCTCCCACACTGCCTTACTCACTCATGCTCAAATTTAACCACACTTCCTTTTCTGTAATCAGTGAGGGGAGCAGCTGGTCACCATCTTCTATGTACTGAATTTTAGAACTGCTGCTTCAGAATGAATGATCCTACTTCATAGAATTGTGAAATTAGCAGGGACCTTAATGTCATCCTGGGCTTTCTGCCTTTAGAGAAGGTGATCCTTTAACCATCCTGAGCAGATGAACAAATTTAACCTATTTTTAAGAGATCAAGAGGAAAACTAATCAAAAGCCTCCAACAACCATGCATTGCTCTGATGAGAGACCTTTGCTCTCAGGAAGTCATCACCATTATCATCAAATGGCATTTATTAAACACCCACATGTGCAAAATGCATTTGTGTTTTTAGAACTTAGAGTAGGCCCTAGGGAAAAGACAACTTCATGGGGCATTAGACCTGCTTGGTTTCTGGCCTGGGAATGGGGAGCTTAGTCCATGCCATCCTCAGATCTATAGTGACCCAATGGAAAGCAAATTACTTTCAAAGACCTTCTAGAAGGTCTAGGGTATTTACTTTATACCCTCCTCCCCAGTTTATAAAATGGCCTTGTAATTAAAAGTTATCAACACTTTGTTTTCTTCCATTTAGACTTCAAAATTTAGTCATTTAATACCTAAAAATTGAGAAAAAAAGGAAAAAAGGAAACTGCAATGTGTTAATCATGAAATAAACCTGGTTCAAGTCTTTCAAGTCTTAGCTTTTATAACATACTAACTACTCTGTCCACTGCCTCTATTTCCAAGCAAATAGAAAAAGTTTATTTTCATAAATGTTACAGTTCTTTTTGCTTCTTCTCCAGCTCTTCTTCAGTGTTCAGTGTTAGAATCAATACGACCCATCTAAGACTGGGCTGTTTCTATGTTGCTTACCTCTCTTAATGGTTGGGGGATTGCCAGTATCTGTGTGGTTCAAACCCCTGGCAGATAGACACAGAATCAAGCTATTTACTCCAAAGAAGACATCCCTTCAATCAAAAATATCAGTGGTTGATTGGTAGACTTGCTAGCAAATGGTCTGTGTAGTGAAGCAGGACAGGATTAATATGGGGTAACCAGTCACACACAGTTAGGTGCTCTGCCAAGGGGCGAAACATATTCTCTATTGTTACAGCCTTCATAGTGTCTTCCTTGATTTGTGAGCTTCTCAGATGAATCCAATGTTCTCCTTTGAAACTGGCTCCATACATCTCTAAAATTAGTCACAATATTTGTGCCCTGGACCTCCCCCAGGCCCTATGTTACCTGTATGACATACAGGTCTTTCAAGAAGCCGTGCTCATGATGGCCATCATTTCTAGCTGGCTTCCAGAAAATTTCTGCCCAAGGCTATAAGTTGTAAGAAATACATTTGACATTCTGTTTTAATTTGGGTTTCTAAAACCAAACAGCCAACACACTATACTATCACCATATCCTCTGCTGTCCTCTTTATTAGGTTAGAAGGTAATAGTCAGCAAGCCTTTACTATAAGCATAGTGTGTTTAAAAGGAATTTAGCACAGTATTGACATAATCAGTTGATCTTGTTTCAAATGCCCTACCCTGTGTGTGCATGTTTGTGTTGTTTTCCAAGATTCTCAGTTGTATTTCAAAGCAAAAATACTTATTCTCATTTCTTTTTCTTGATAATGAAGTTGAGCCTCAGAGAGGAATCCTTTTCTATGAAATTAATTCAAATTTAGCTTTATCTGATAGCAACATGCATATATGTGTAATTAGATAATTCATTTGATGTAATAAATGGCAATGCAATGTAAGTGCTATGTTTCTAGAAGTTATCTGGCAACCCTTGTGACCAGTATTTATTCCTTACTTTGTTTTCCTGTATTAAGACACAGGATAGAAGACAAATTTCTGTTTGTACTGAGTAAGGGTTAAGGCAGAGAATAGTAATTGGTTAATACACAAATTAAAGGTGATTTAGAGTATTCAGTTAAAACTTCTCAATCTTTCAACATCTAAGAATCAGGAAACTTCATAGAAGCCGAAACAGAAAACTGGTAAATCTGGTGCATAGGAAGAAGTGGACTGGCCACAGAGGCCCCACCACTACATAGGGATAGATTGCCAGTTGATAACTGCTGAAGGAAGGAGTCACTCTTCCATGGGACTTAACCACTGGTAGGTTGTTAATGGCCCAATGGATAATAAAAAACACATAATTTTTTAGAATTATGCAATATTGACTTTTTAAAAGTTCATGATACTGAGATGGAAATGGAAAATGAAAACAGGAACTGAAGTAGGCAGCATGGAAGAGAACGGCTTGCTAGCCTGATTGCCTCTGGCTCATTCACTACCATTCTTATACAGACCAAGTCTATTGCCTAGGAATGGCACCACACACAGTGGGTTGGATCTCCCTACAGCAATTAGCAATTAATAAATCCTCATAGATATACCCATTAGAAAAGGTGATAGAGAAAATTGTTCAGAGACTCCTTCTTTCCAAGTAACTATGTGTTTTATCAAGTTAACCATTCAATCTAATTATGACAAATATAGATTGTATGAATGTATGAAACTTCCATGGAATCAAACATTATTTTTAAAAAGAAGCTATAGAGTAGTAGTTTTAATTTAAGGTAAAGAATGATGTTGACATAGTCCCCACATTTTATCATGTTCTTTGACAAAAGTCTATCTGTGGCCTTTAAGTGATCCCCAGTGTTTATCTGTTCTATCTATGTCTCTATTTTATTAGACGTCTATGCACAATACTGTATTTAATGTAATAGCTGGATGAGAAGTGCTACTTCCTTCTACCCAGTATGCCAAACCTTATCTCTGAGAACTGTCCTTTGTTTGTGATGTCTTAAACTTGTGTCCATATGTCTTACCAAGACCAGATATCAACCTGATGCTGCTCACTATGCTAGCCAGGTTTAACTATGGCAAAATAACTGAGGGGCTTGCTCTGGCCTATGTTTTCAGAGATGTTTCCTGACTCATTGGGTTGCGGTAGTAAAATGGATCATAATGAAGACACATTGGAGAAAGACATAATGGAGCAAGAGTAATTATCAGTTCCTGGAGAGAAAGAGACGGTGGGATGGAGGGAAACAGAGACAGAGAGACAGAGACAGAGGTGGAAAAAGAGACAGAGAGACAGAGAAAGGCAGAGACAGTGAGAGAGACAGAGAATAGAAATCCAGATAACAAACACAGGTTTGTTCTCTTTGTTTCTGTTTTTGGCTACAATCAGAAATTATAGACCTACTAAAATAAAATAAAACAACTTAGTTTTACACACTCAAAATACAAAAGGGGACTGAAGAGGTGGACAAGTTGTAAAGGTGCTTGCCACCAAGCTGATGACTGAGATCAATCTCTAAGCCCATATGATAAAGTAGAAAAATGCCTCCCTTCCCTAAGCCATCTGACTTTCACAGAAACATCTGAGTATTCTTGTGTGTGTGTGTGTGTGTGTGTGTGTGTGCGTGCATGCACACACACACACACACATACCACATAACAGTAAATGCACATGCATCTATGAATGAGAATTAATAAAATGTAGTGTCGATGTAAGACATTTGGAAATAAAAGTCACTCTTCTTTGTTTAGCTGATATATTTTCATGTCTTAATACAAACATTTGATTGTCAACAGTGGAACCTATCTCTGCAAGGAAAAAAAAAAAAAACGATCTGACATTATGGAAAGGGCAATTAAAACCAGTGGAACTTTACCAATGGTTTTATTGGTGAAGTAATAGAATTCTATAAGAACAGTGTTGAATTTTGTTTACAATACATTTATTCATTTTCAGATCCTTATCATTTAGTATTTGGGTTTATTTTGATTACAAATTCTGAAGTTTATTTATCCATTTAGAGTTGACTTTTCAATTTTATTCAGTACTAGTACTATAAATTGATGGTTATATGATCTGAGAAAGCTGACTACACATTCTAGGACTCTTTCCTTCTATAAGTCTAGAGGTATTCTCAACTAATTGCTAAGTATCCATGAGTGTGCTCTATAGTTCACGAAAATAAAGTTCTTATCTCAAAATTCTTAATTTATGGAAATACAATTCTTATATTAGGAAATTATATTCTGTGATGATATATATTTACATTTTGTTAGATTTGCAAGGTCCTTTTTTGAATGAACAATGGGATAGGAGCTATTATTCAAATAGGTTGGATAAGTGGATTCTTTGCTGAATAATTCTAAAAATTGAATCCTATAATCTTTTTAGATGCTTCTTAAGAATCTATTATAATCTAGCATGATAAACACAGATGTCTAAATGTGGCATGTCAATAAATTTCTGTTTTGCAAGCAATGAATAGGAATCATGTACTTAGACCCAAGAAAGTACACCAGGCACCTGGAATTTCACACTGGAGAGCCTCAGGTGGTTTCATGACATTCAGGGCTGTTCTGAGGCCACTTATTCCATGCTTTAGACATGACCTTAAAACAACCTTGAAAAGGATTTACCATTACTTCATGTAAACATCTGATTGGAACAAGATCCATCTCATTAATCAAATCCAGAATTGCTTAGGATACTGCTTCTGTCAGAAGGGAAGGGGAAGAATTATTTCATAAGTAGATGAAAATAATGTGTGTGCCTTTGTTTCTCCAAGCAGCCTTCAGTGTGTGTTTAATTTTAAATTTTCAATTTTGAAAAGCTTGCCAAGTCAGTGCTCAGGAGTGTCATGAATATGACACAGTGAAGATGCATCAAACACTGTTCAGGTTTTGACATCTGTGCTTTCACAAACCTAGCCTTCAAAATATGGTAAACTAAAGCTCACTGAAGAAGAATTTAAAAAGAGTACCGATTAAAACCCTGAGGGTTTCAAAAATCAATGATCCTACAGAAGAGAATAGGCCATTTATCATTACTGTCTCTTTGATGTCAAGGAAAATAAGAAAGAAAGCAGAAAACATTGTCCTCTACATCCAACCTGATATAACTTGCTTTAGATCCTAAAAAAAGCAATTTTTTATTTGCCCATTATGTCAATTAGCTGTCATAATATCATTGTGGAACCAATATTAACATCACTTTATAAGCATTCCGTTTGAAGGCCTAGAGAGTCAAGGTCAGAGCATTTATGTCATTTTCATCTGAGAAGTGATACTACCAAGTGGCAGCCCCAGATCCTTTCTCCATGTATGGAGAGTTAAATCGGTTTTAATCATCCTGAAATGTGAGCATTTTATTGATAGAATCTCTAAATAAAATTTCAGCAATACTCTATATTTAAATTAGTGCAATAATGACATATCAAAATATTTCTTAGGTTATATATGAATAGTATTTGGATGAATACAAAGTAGAGTTTTGTTTCCTCACTAGAAACTATCATAGGTCCTCTGAGTCAATACTTTTCCAGTGCACATGTAAACAAAACTGTTCCAGATCATTGAACTACTGATATCAAACAAATATGTTAAGGTTTCTAAATCTTGCAGTACTGGCTTTAGGGATAATTTTTTATTATTATTTTATCAATCTGTGGTGTGTGTTGTAGGATGTCAGAGGCTCATCTTTCTTTGTACAAACTGTTAGTATCCAAGTTGGAAAATCTTCAGTCAGTGCCATAAACCATTTGGTGGAGAATTATTAAATTTAATCACTGGGAGAGATGGAAGGTATCCTCACATTGATCAACCCAAAATACTATAACTTAATAGCAGTGTTTGCTATGAATAATACTGCAGTAGATATGTTAATATGCTATATAGTTTTCAAGCATATTTTCATATATTTATTCAGTTAAAATAGTTAGCATTTTTTCTTTAACTGTTCCTTCCTAGAGTAAAGTTTTTTTGTTTTTTGTTTTTTGTTTTGCTAACTTAATTGCTATAAGCATTTCCTTTTAGGGAGAAAATAGGTCCCTTAAGTTTTATACAACTTCCATCAAAGATCCTGCTATTGAAGACTGTTTGTGCCAGGGTATATATATACAGCAAACAGAACAAAAATAAAAAATCAGAGATACTGGTTTAATCTGGTGTAAGATATGTAAGTATCAGGGTTTAAGAAACTCAATCTCTAACCCAGAAGGTTTGCTCTTTCCTACCAGAATTTGTAAAACTATGTTAGGATACATTTTTATTTTTTTAGAGAGTAAAAATCATCCAATTTTACAAATACTTAGAAATTCTCTTCTCCAACTTAGAATATTAAGGCTGCTTATTCTACAATATGTTAACTTCTCTTTATTTCATTTTGTTGTCATTGAAAAAGAAACCTTAAAGATGTTATCCATTGTATCACATGCCTTTTTCTACATCTAGAAACATATTGGAAGTGTAAGGAAAAAGCTATTCTTCACATCAAAATAGCTGTTTTATTTTTCATCACACCGCAAAATGTATGATTTATTGTACATGCAGCCTTATTTTGTTTGTAGGAAATGAAGGCTTCCTTTCCTCAGCCCAGTTCCAGCAGCTGTACAGCATCATTCAGTACTAACGTTTGGTGTTAACTCTACCAGTGATTTACTGTTTTTCTACTTTTAAATAATTGGACATCTGGGGAAACAGAATTTATGAAAAATACTCCAACCTTTTAAAAGGTTCACATAGCAATTCACCTTTGAACACTTTTTTATTATTAATATGCCTTAGAATCATGGGAGCAATTTTCTCTATATACTACCCACGATCAAGAAGATCAAAACAACTATTCTTCCTATGCATTCATGTGTGCATGTTCATGTGTGTGTCTCTGTATGTTGTGTGTGTGTGGGGTGTGGTATATTTATGTGTGTGTGTGTCTGTAATGAGTCAGCGCTTACTCTCTTAGGTTCATCTGGAAATTAAATTAAAGCTATATAAATAAGTTATATTTAAGAATTGACAACAAAGTGTCTTGGAGTGTGGCTGAGTATAAAGTGGTATATTGGTTCGGCATACTAGGGTCTGAGGTTTGATTGAAAGAAGAGGAGGAGGAAGGAAGATAAAAGGAAGGAAGGAAAGAAAGGAGATTATTTGTCTAACTACCTTATTAAAGAATAAACACTTAATTAATAAAATAAGACACCTGACCAAGATGTCTGCAATGGTCAGTTCCTATCACTGTGCCAACATATATATCCAATAATCACATGAGAGATATACTAAAGTACAATTTTACTAACTCTGCTTTGACTTTATAGGTAGGTCAATACACCTATATTTTCTTAGGTATTATTATTATTATTTTATTATTTGTGTGTGTTTCTGTCTATGTGTGTATGTGTCTGAGGGTATGTGTGCATGTGTATGTATATGT
>JADRCH010000044.1:10423938-10493938 GCA_019843965.1 Rhynchomys soricoides
TATGTGTGTGTCTGAGTGTTTTCATGAGTGAATGTGCCTGTGTGTGTGCAAGTGTGTGTGGATGAATGTAAATGTGTCTGATGTATCTGTATGTTTATGCTTGTGTGTATGTGTGTGTGCTGCATGTGTCTGTTTGTGGTATGTGTATCAGTGTGTCTATGTCTATGTGTTTATGTGTTAGTGTTGGGGGTCTCAGGCACCAGAGGCTTTCAAGGAGAAAATGATTGAGATCCCACAATAAAGTGTGGAAAGTACAGGAAACACATTCTGCAAAGTATATTGAGGCTATAACTGGCCCCAGTACCACAAATACTCCGAGTACATTGCAAAGGTATAGCTTGATTCCAGCTTTCACTATAATTTCTGAGGATCCTAGAAAAATGCTTAATGGTAGCTGTCTTGTTCTTTGGAGAGGTCCAAACACCTCCCACTTGACAAGCTAGCTTTCATTGGGAGGGAATACTTAAGTCTTGTAAATTTAATTACTTTTAGTCATAGGATTGAAGTATATGGGGCTGCTGCAGACTAGCCAAGTGTCATCTACTCTGTGGACAGTATGTACAGAATGCTTTTGGGGAGTACCAGAAGACACTCTGCAGCAGTAAAAGGCGACATCCCACTCTCATGTTAGACAGTTGCATTGACTTAGGTTTTTGGATTTTGAGGGCTATGTTTGCTGAGTTGATTGAGTCAAGTGTAAGCCAGTGGGCATCAGAAGAGCTCAGGTGACTAAGCTGACTCAGATATGTGAAAAGAAGGTAGTAAATATGTGTGCTGGGAAGTTATTTCTCAGTGACTTTTATATGTCTGTCCTGTCCTCTCAGCTATTTGTCTTACAGGCTTGTTGTTTATTTGTTCATTTGCTCCCCATGCCGCAGCTTCATTCCAAGATCTTACACATGCTCAGCAGACTCTACAACTGTGCCCCATCCCCAGCCTCCTCTCCCCATTGTTCTATGTGAGTTTTTAAAAGTACTCAAGATTCTGAAGTTGTTTTTTTGTTTTTATAATTAAATACTTCTTTGATTTGTTATTTTATGCACATATGCTACTTCACTTTATGTATTTGAAATTGTATACTATTATAAATGTTTACTTTAATTTACAAATAGAATTATATTTATTGATACTATATTTTTGAGATTATAATGTAATTATATTTTCCGTTCACATTCTTCCTCTATACTCCTCTCTACTTGCCTTCAAATTCATGCTCCCCTTTTAAGTTAATTGTTATTCCATATATATGTGAATATGTCTACACATTTATATTCCTAAATATAACCCACTCAGTCCTTACACCTAAGGATCAGGGGATATTGCAGAGGATGAGTGAAAAGATTGTATATTGCAGGATATTTGATCACATTGTGAAACCTTAGATTTTTATTTATTGAAAAGCCCTGTTTCTAGTTGTGGTATGGCTCAGCCCTTAGCACACACTCTTAATCCCTCTGGCTGGAGTACATATTAACCTTTAGTACTCATCTTTAATCCCAGACAATGAAAGTAAAGTTAGTTTATAGAAGGAAACACCTGTGTTTGAACGTGATGCCTAATTAACATCACAAAGCAATTTAAGGGTGAGCAGTAGTTGTGAGAGAGAGAGAGAGAGAGAGAGAGAGAGAGAGAGAGAGAGAGAGAAATTCAGATCAGATGCAGGTAAAGATAGAACATGACAGAGAATGAGAAAGAGCCAGAAGATTAGAAAAGATACTCAATGTTAGTATGAGGTATGAGGTCAAGCAGGGCAATTCAGGAAAAACCCAGAAAAGCCAACTTGAATCAGCCAACTTGGACAGAAGTTTTGGCCAGAACAGCTGAGTTGAACCAGCCAGTTCAGAAAGAGCTAGAAAGACTGAACATTTTCAGCAGTAAATATCAGAGACAGAAAACATTCTAGACCTAATAAGATTGCTCCAAGGTTGAGCCTAAGTTAGTAGATGGACACAGTAAGCCTCCAGATGGCAATTAAGACCATAGAATAAAAGATACCTTTATAATTGTATGTGCCAAAGGACCAAGGAGGTCTCTATGAGATTGTACTTTCTAGTAACATGAGAAGCTAGACCCATAATGTCTCATCAAGAGGACTGACCAAACATGAGTTTAGCAAAAATGACATAAATGGGTATGACAAACTGTACTATGAAAAGTCCATAAGGCCACTACCCTACACAAAGAACTATAGGCAACTAAAAAAATTGAGGTATAGGAGAAGTGGTCTTCTCCAGGGAAGAACATACCAATAGTTTTCCAGTTCCAAAAGATCACCATTAAACAACAAAACAACCAACCAAATAAACAAAAAACCTACATACTTGTAGCATTATACAGATAATGTATATTTTCATAGGTGACTCTAGTCACTATAAAATATATAGTGTCTTCATTTTATCTGGGGACAATGAAATTTGTGAATTTGTTGCTATTACACTCAGTAATCTCAAAAGACAAAAAAATAGCAATGTTTTTCTCTTCAAAGCACACTCATGGATCAGCATCTCAGATGTGGGCTACAGTTCTAGAATTCAGTGTAAAAAACTAGTCTCTATTTCCAGTTATTAATGAATCCCAGTGAAGTGAAATGAAATACCTAGATAAAATAAAGAATGAAAAATGACCCCACTTAATTGGTATTTCTGGGAAAGCCTGGTATGTGTCTGAGGTCACTGAAGGACCTATGCCAGTTGCTAGATGGTGTCATCTATGTCTCTTTAATTTCTGTAACCTTGAAATATATAGCATTTTTAATGCTTTCTTTGTGTATTACATTAAATCAGGAAGCAGTATCTTGGCTTGATGTTTGAGAGAAAGAGCAAAGAGTATTCTACTTGGCGATTTGTGATGCTGTTGCTCAGAAGACAAGTTTCTATCATGTTCTGACACTGAGTCTGAAGAATGCACAGGAAAAGGCCCATTTTGGTGGATGCAACATTGTTTTGAGAAACTTTTGTGTGTTCTCAATTCTCACTGATAATCTGTCATTATTATATATTTTATGAGACTTCAACTGATAACTACTGTTGGTAAGTAATTTTTATCAATAATGGGCAACTTATACAAAGAGTAAACAAACTTTCTAATCAGCTTGTATAATCCTAACAAACAAAACAAGAAAGATAAACTAAATTTAAGATAGCCTAAGTGTTTGGATCTGACCCAAAATGACCATTAAATTTGTAAATTTCCCTATTAAATTGATAACAATATAAACCACTTTGTATATTGATGGAAATGTCAACATAATTCTAAGGAATAACATCCTTTCCAAGTGCCTTCTGCTATCATGATTAAAGCCTTTATGGGCTTAAGAATGTTTTTTTTTATTGAGCAATGGGTTGAAAGGTGGTGCTGAATTGCTGGATAATCCAAGTATAACGAATTCTTCCATGCCTGTGGAACTTAATACATTTTTAAATACAGCATACTTAGGTTCAGTAAAATAATAAATGCTCACAGTACGTAAATAGCTCAAATGGGTCACTGTTTTCTTGAGACAGTAATGATGGCATGACTCCCTTTTTTCCACATTTTGATCATTCAACACACTACTGAGGCAGCTGGGGAAAATTTCGCTTGATATCAATTAACTCTATCCTTTTACTCCATTAGAGATACTCATGTCAATACTGCTAATGATTTCTATATAACAGTTGGTAGTACTACTGTCCATATGAGGTGGTGAAGGTACAATGCAGAAAGGCAATGTGACTTCTAGGGGCTACACTCCAACTCTAGGCCGAACCTCACTTTGTCCCTCACAGATACAGAATGTGTCTGATGAGATACTTTTCACTCTTTTCAATTTCTCTCTCTCTCTCTCTCTCTCTCTCTCTCTCTCTCTCTCTCCTTTATTTACATTTCAAATGTTTTCCCCTTTCCAGGTCTCCCCTTTGGAAACCCTCTATTTCATCCCCCTTCCCCTGACTATATGAGGGTATTCCCCCACCCACCCACTCAACCACTCCCATCTTTCCTCCTTAGCATTCCCCTATACTGGGGCATCTACACCCTCAGGCACAAGGGCTTCTTCTCCCACTGATGGCCAACAAGGCCCTCCTCTGCCACATATGTGACCAGCACCATGGGTCCCTACATATGTATTCTTTGCTTGGTGGTCCAGTCTCCAAGAACACTGGGGGGTCTTGCCTATTGACACTCCTGCTCCCTCCATGGGGCTGCAAGCTCCCTCAGCTCCTTCAATCCCTTCTGCAAATCCTCCATCCTGGACTCCACGAACAGTCCAATAGTTGCTGTGAATTAAATCTAGAGTATTCTGAACTTTTGGGCTAATATCCACTTATCAGTGAGTACATACAATTTTGTTCTTTTGTGACTGAGTTACCTCACTCAGGATGATATTTTCAAGTTCCATCCATTTGCCTGCGAATTTCATGAAGCCATTGTTTTTAATAGCTGAGAAGTATTCCATTGTGTAAATGTACCACATTTTCTGTATCCATTCCTCTATTGAGGGACATCTGGGTTGTTTCCAGTTTCTGGCTATTATAAATATGGCTGCTATGAACATAGTGGAGCATGTGTCCTTATTACATGTTGGAACATTTTCTGGGTATATGGCCAGGAGTGGTATAGCTGGGTCCTCAGGTAGTATTATGTTCAATTTTCTGAGGGTCCGCCAAACTGATTTTCAGAGAGGTTGTATCAGCTTGCATTCCCACCAGCAATGGAGGAGTGTTCCTCTTTCTCCACATCCTCACCAGCATCTGCTGTCACCTGAATTTTTGATCTTTGCCATTCTGACTGGTGTGAGGTGGAATCTCTGGGTTGTTTTGATTTGCATTTCCCTGATGAGTAAGGATGTTGAACATTTCTTTAGGTGCTTCTCCGCCCTTTGAGTTTCCTCAGTTTAGAATTCTTTGTTTAGCTCAGTTCCCCATTTCTTGATAGGGTTATTTGTTTCTCTGGAGTCTAATTTCTTGAATTCTTTGTATATATTGGATATTAGCCCTCTATCAGATGTAGGATTGGTAAAGTTCTTTTCCTAATTTGTTGGATGCCGGTTTGTTCTATTGACAGTGTCCTTTCTTTGCCTTACAGAAACTTTGCAATTTTATGTGGTCCTGTTTGTCGATTCTTGATCTTAGAGCATAAGCCATTGGTGTTCTGTTCAGGAAGTTTTCATCTATGCCCATGTGTTCGAGACTTTTGCCCACTTACTTTTCTATTAGATTCAGTATATCTGGATTTACGTGAAGGTCCTGGATCCACTTGGACTTGAGCTTTGTACAGGGAGATAGGAATGGATCAATTTTTATTCTTCTACATGTTCACTGCCAATTAAACCAGAACCATTTGTTGAAAATGCTGTCTTTTTTCCACTGCATGGTTTTAGCTCCTTTGTCAAAGATCAAGTGACCATAGGTGTGTGGCTTCATTTCTGGGTCTTCAAGTCTATTCCATTGATCTACCTGCCTATCACTGTACCAATACCATGCAGGTTTTATCACTACTGCTCTGTAGTACAGCTTGAAGTCAGGAAGGCTGATTTCCCCCAGAAGTTCTTTTATTATGGAGAATAGTTTTTGCTATCCTGGTTTTTATCCAAATAAATTTGAGAATTGCTCTTTCTAAGTCTATGAAGAATTGAGTTTGAATTTTGATAGGGATTGCATTGAATCTGTAGATTGTTCTCGGCAGGATGGCCATTTTTACTATATTAATCTTGCCAATCCATGAGCATGGGAGATTTTTCTATCTTCTGAGGTCTTCTTTGATTTCTTTCTTCAGAGACTTGAAGTTCTTGTCATACAGATCTTTTACTTGTTTGGTTAGAGTCACACCAAGATCTAAACAGGACCAGTGGGTTCAGTGCGAATTCTACCAGACCTTCAAAGAAGACCTAATACCAATACTCTTCAATCTATTCCACAAAATAGAAACAGAAGGAACACTGCCCAATTCATTCTATGAGGCCACAGTTACAATGATACCAAAACTTCACAAAGATTCAACAATAAAAGAAAACTTCAGACCAATTTCCCTTATGAATATCGATGCAAAAATACTCAATAAAATTCTTGCAAAATGAATCCAAGAACACATCAAGACAATCATTCACCATGATCAAGTAGGCTTCATCTCAGGGATGCAGGGATGGTTCAATATCCGGAAATCCATTAATGTAATCCACTACATAAACAAACTCAAAGAAAAAAACCACATGGTCATCTCATTAGATGCTAAAAAAGCATTTGACAAAATTCAATATCCTTTATGATAAAAGTCTTCGAAAGATCAGGAATTCAAGGAGCATACCTAAACATAGCAAAAGCAATATACAGCAAACCAGTGGCCAACATCAAACTAAATGGGGAGAAACTTGAAGCAATCCCACTAAAATCAGGGACTAGACAAGGCTGCCCTCTCTCTCTCTATCTATTCAACATAGTACTTGAAGTTCTAGCTAGAGCAATCAGGTAACAAAAAGAAATCAAAGGGATACAAATTGGAAAGGAAGAAATCAAAATATCACTATTTGCAGATGATATGATGGTATACTTAAGTGACCTGAAAAACTCCACCAAAGATCTGCTACAGCTGATAAACAACTTCAGCAAAGTGGCTGGATATAAAATTAACCGAAACAAATCAGTAACCTTCCTATACTGGAAAGGTAAACAGGCTGAGAAAGAAATTAGGGAAATGACACTCATCACTATAGTCACTTTGTCTCTTCTTAAAAAACTGTGAGGAAGGTATGCCTCAAGGACTCTCAGAGAAATATCAGGTTTGATTACATTTCTCTTTCTATTTGGATATATCACCGCTTGATTCCCCTCAGCTTATAAAAGAAATAAATAGCTGTACATCATGTACAACATTTTTGTTTTAAAAATTTCAAATCTATTGACAAGTTGATATAAAAGTACACTGAACCAACCTATCATGTAAAGTCATCACTGTGATTTTAGCATATTTTATTTTCTTCTTTGCAATACCTCTATATAATTATTTTATTATCAATCTACCATCTATCCTGTATGTATGTGTGTATGTATATATGTATATATGTATGTATGTATGCATACATGGAAGCATTATGCATCTATATGTCATCTATCATCTATCTATCTATCATCTAACATCTATCTATCTATCTATCTATCTATCTATCTATCTATCTATCTATCATTTATTAGTGTATCTCTATCTGTATTATACGTGGAGGTCATAGACTTACAAGAGTTGTTTTGTCTTGTGTATTCTTTTTCCTTGCTCTTGGTACTCTTTTTCTCTTATTGGGTTTTCTTGTTCAGCCTAGATAGGAGGGTTTTTTGCTTTGTCTTATTGTGTCTTGTCTTGTCATGTTTGGATATTTTCTCTTAGAAGCCTGCCATTTTTTGAAAGGAAACAGAGTGTGAACAGCTCTATGGAAGAAAGGATGTGAGAGTACCTGGGAGGTGTAGAAAGAGGAAACTTTCTGCTTGGGGTGTGTTTTATGAAAGTAGAATCCATTTTTAATTTTTATAAGGGGAAAAAGAAATGATGACATTAAAAGATCACATTTAAGAAAATTTTCAGTAATTTATTTACCTACCTAATACATAAAAATATTCAAATGTATTTTTCTATATACTTTTTCAGAGGCAGATTGTAATAAAATGTTGAATTTTTCTCAGGATTTGTTATTGTGCTATTTTAGATCTTCCCCATGTGTTTGTGTGTGTGTGTGTGTGTGTGTGTGTGTGTGTGTGTCTGTGCAACATTTTTCAGTGGGGATGGTTTTGCTTGTCTTTTTTTTTTTTTTTTTCATACATGTAACTATCATTAAATGAACATGAGCAGGAGCTTCCCATCATTTCATTATAGTTCACGTCAGTTAAGGAACACGGAATCGGAGATGACATTAGGGAGCAGAGGGAAGCAAAGGGCAATTATTGAAATCAATGAGATCTTCATTCAAGGAAATTATAAAGTCTCACAAACTGATTTTTGAATGGTGGGACTGTATTGTTTTGGAATAACTAACATTTCTGACTAGCTGAGAGACTGAAAAATAAAATGAGAGGAGTGAGCACATGAGAGTATCTTCCCAGACCCAGTCTGGATCCTAAATAAAAATAGACAAGAAGTCAAAGGTCATCCACTTATTTCCCAAAGTGGCTCCTTGATCTTATGTTAATATTCTCAGCTTATATTATGGCATAGCTGGTTCAGTTTCCCCTAACAACTAAGTTCTGAGCAACTTGTACTTTTCATCCTATATTCCTTTACTGTGGCCCTGTTTTTAGAGGAATGTTTCTCTTTAAAATGGCCCATACACAGTATGTACTCACGATAAGTGGATATTAGCCCAAAAGTTCAGAATAACCAAGATTCAATTCACAGACCATATAAAGCCTAAGAAGAAGGAAGACCAAAATGTGGATGTTTCAGTGTTTCTTAGAAGGGTGAATAAAATACGTCCGGAGGAAAATATTGAGACAAATTATGGAGCAGAGACTCAAGGAAAGGCCATTTAGAGACTGCCCAACTTGGGGACACATCCTATATATAGCCACCAAACCCAGGTATTCTTGTGGATGCAGGGAAGTGCTTGCTGATGTAAGCATGATAAGCTGTCTCAAGAGAGGCTCAGGTAGAACCTAACAAATACAGAGGTGGATGCTCACAGCCATCCACTGGACTGAGCCTGGGGTCCTGGATGCAGGAGTTGGAGAAGGGAGTGAATGAACTGAGGGGCTTTGCAGCTCCATGGAGGGAGCTCCTGGAGACTGGACCACCAACCAAATAATACACATGGAGGAACCTATGGTGTTGCCACATATGTGGCAGAGGAGGGCCTTGTTGGCCATCAGTGGGAGGAGAGGACCTTTGGCCTGAAGGTGTCAGATGGCCCAGTGTAGGGGAATGCTAGGGAGGGAAGAGGGGAGTGGAAGGGTGGTTAGGTGGGGGAGCGTCCTCACAGAGGCAGAGGGAGGAGTAATGGACTAGGAGGTTTCCAAAGGGGAAAACATTTGAAATGTATATAAAGTAAATGTGTAAAAATAAAACAAAATTTTAAAAGATGGCACATACATAACACTGTGTTATTTGGGGTAGTTCAGTGGGGGTCACTGGGTCAGTGTTGAGCCATAAATAGCTATGCTGATCCTACCTCTAATGGCTTGGTTATATTTGACTGCCAAGTATACCCATTATAACAATATGCAGTTTAATGTATCATAACATATACACATGAATGTGCAATTGTGTGTATGTCTATGTGTGTTTGTGTATGTTTGGAATTATTTAGTTGTGGCAGTATGAATACATCATCTTCAGAAACCTTTCTTTTGTGTTGTTTTGTTTTTTGATTTTTGATTTTTTTTTTAATATATAGAAACAATTAGTACTTTATTTAGCTTGAGCATTTCATAGTATAAGTTTTTGATACTACTTTTTTTGATACTTTCTTTACATTTCAAATGTTTCCCCCTTTCCAGATCTCCCCTTTGGAACCTCCCTATTCCCTCTCCCTTCCCCTGCCTCTATGGGGTTATTCCCCCACCCACCCACTCTCGCTCAGAAAACTTTTAACACAAATATTTTGTAATCGTTCTTTATGAAATTCAGGTGTCATTAGGCGTTGCCAAATGCAGTATGCCCTCCACTTTTTATTTATTAGCTTTCTTTCTTCTCAGGTGCTTGCTTTTGAATCTACTTTTTAAAATTTATTTATTCGTTGAGAGTTTCCTACACTGTATTTTACCTTATTCCCCAACACCTAAGAGCCCTTGAATCCTTCTCTACTCCCCTAATATTTCAACCATATTGTATGGTATTTTAAGTAGTCTAAGAACTTAAATTTTTAGACATATAAAATATTTAGTTACATAAATTGTTAGAAACACCTAATCATGTATTGGTACAAATCACAGATTTATTATGTGGAAGCATCGAAATCATTTAAACTCACACAAATACAGTTTTTTTGTAGCATTTCAAAGCAACATTTGGTAAAACAAAAAAGAATAAACTTTACTAAGCCTTGATTTCCAATCTTCTGTTTAGTGTAAGGCATGTACCTGCAAACACGAGTTACTCACTCACTTGGTCTAATTGTTCTGTGAGCCTTTGTACAAAATGCCCTTTAACATACACATACACGAACATACCTACTTTTCATAAACAGTCACGTGAAGGATGACAAACATGAAATTCTTCTGGCTGCAAGAGATCTTGTCACTTTTGTTTATTAGGTACATTAATATTAATTGGAACTTAATGGAGTTGTAATATGAAAGTATCCATGGAACCTAAATGAGTTAAGTTGGTACATAAACACATATCTAAAGATTCAAGTCTAGCATACACATATGAGAGAGAACACATGACATTTGCCTTCCTGGGTTTGAATTACCCTACACTGATTATTTCTAGTTTTAGCCATTTACTTAACAATTTCAGAATTGGGACTGCATGCACATGACTTGCACATGATAAAGCTATCTTAAGTCCCACCATAAATAGGAAAGGGCCTGTAAAGTCTCAGTTCTGGCTGAGAAGCTACTGGTTATTGATTGTTTCTGTGAGAGACAGAGTGAGATTTCTTTAGGGGCGTAGTCTCTTGGAGGGTAACATGTTTATGTAAATAATATTATACCTCTAATCATACGGGCAGCACTAAGTAAGCTCTGTAGAGAAGTAGAGGAAGAGAAAGAGACAGAGATAGGCAGAGAAAATTAAAAAGAAAGACCCAGACGCAGAGAGACACAGTGAAAACATGGAGTAGATTTAATCAAAATATTGTGCACAAATTAAATTCTCAAAAACTAATGAAATTTATTTTTATTAGATTGTTTTGAAAACACTAGGTGGTTTATAATCTACCTAAAAAAAGATTATGCTTTTTTTGAGCGTATGTCATTTGTATGAAAGAAATTATATTCTACAAATATACAAAAATATAATGTTTGCTAACAAAACTGATTCTATGGGTAATCATCATCGTTCAATTAAGCTTAACAGAATTTTCTTTGACATGATGACTGAGGTAAAAGAAAATTTACCTCCTTAGTTCTTATCTTAGACTCTTGATTTGCTTCTTAGTTTGGACTTTGGTGAATTTTAGAAGTAAATATGGATGATTCAATGTTTTATTCTGATAAATGAACTTATGTTCTCTGTGATAATAGAGATATGTGATAAGCCTTGTGCCAAAAACAAGACTTGATTAGTGAACATAGGTAAATAGATTATATAATGAATGTGTGATATTTATTGCCAGGGTCCTAAGAGAGAAGATAAAGTGATCAGATAAGGAAATAGGTAAGTTTGTGATCTGGAGTTCTTTTATAATTAGTGTAACAAGGCATGCAAACTTATTAAGAAATACAACATCTTTTATATTATTTTTGTAGGAATATGTGATAGAATCATAATAACCTATTGTGTTGAATACGCTTGCCTCAGGGAGTGGCACTATTAGAGGGTGTAGCCTTGGTGAAGGAAGTGTGTCATTATGGGTGTGGGCTTTAAGACCATCTTCCTAGCTTCCTGGAAGCCAGTCTTCTACTAGCAGCCTTTAGATAAAGATGTAGAACTCTCTCAGCTCCCCCTGTACCATGCTTGTCTGGATGCTGCCAGGCTCCCACCTTGATGATAATGGACTGAACCTCTGAATCTGTTCGTCAGCCCAAATTAAATGTTGCCCTTTATAAGAATTTCCTTGATCATGGTGTCTGTTTATAGCAGTAAAACCCTAACTAAGACAGACACCTTTAGTCCCAAAACACATCCTCAGTCTTCCCTTGCTTTCTAACCCTATACTTTTGGACTTGGAAGCCTTCACACTCTTATGACCTGACATCTTAAATTAAATCTTTCTAATATATAGATGTGGCCAACTTGTTCTTTTTCTCTGCAGACTGCTAAATAACCATTCCTACAAGCTAGATTCTCAGACAAGCCATTTTCCTTTAATGATCTGTTAATGTGTCCATTAGTCATTATAACCCCTATCAAAAGACTGGAAAACTAGTTTTCAGAGAAACTGAGTAACTTGACTAAGCCATAGGTCTAAGTACAGAGCATAATAAGTCCTCTGTCACTTCAGGGTCTAGGCTTTCTCTACTTGGTACATTTTTTATTTACTTATTGTTGAGGGATGGGCTGATCTAATGTTTTTCTTGAGACCAAATGTACATAGAAAGAACACAGCTCCTTCCCTAAAACCACGAACATGCCTGGTAGAGCCAGTACTGGAGGAGATTAGGCTTCAGATTCTGAGAGCATGATACTTCCCACTGTCTAGGGGTATGGTTGACAGACTCAGGATGCTGGTTGGTGGGTCTTAAAGTGACATACTTCCTCCAACAGGGCCATACCTACACCAAGGTCACACCTCTTAATAGTGTCACTCCCTGGGACAAGCATATATAAACCACGACGGTGGCTATAGGGGGAACATGTGTATCCTTCAGGAAACTATGGTCTATTTATCATTAGTCTTTTAAGTAATCACATAAGCTCTACATGTAGTTACAGAAGGTATTCTGCCCTACTCAATATAGACTGACCTAAATATTAATCTTGTCCTAAAACACTGTCTCAGAAGCACATGAAATGATGTTTGGCCCTATTTCTGGTCACCCTTTTCCTAGCCATATACAGCAAAAATAAACAAGGTAAAACAAACAAGCAAAAACCCAGAAGCTCAGAAAAATATGTCTCCTGGCCAAGGCCTTCAATGTATTAAGATACAGAAATTCTTCCTACAGGTGGGAACAGTGAGCAAAAGGCTTTGGACTACACAGTCTCCATTTACCTTTGGCAGTGAATATGGCTCACAATTCTTCTGTACGTTCCACTTTCAGTCTTCTTTATTCTTTATCTCTTTATTTTGAAAGTAGATAATTTTTCCTAGATTATATTCTGATAACAATCTCCTATCCTCCAGCTCCCCCAATTTCCATTCCACCTTGTTTGATTTTTTCTATCTAAGCGGATTTGGGAGAACAGGGTGGAAAGGAAGAGGGAGACTGCCACACTAAATTACCACTTTTGTCAGACAGTCATAAATATCTACTATGAAAATGATGACTGAAACCCTCCAAGTCAGGTCTTCTCTCAACAGCTAGTTGAAAGTCTCCAAGAAGCCAACTTCTACCACTGGGCCAGCCTTCTTCTGAGTTATGATCAACTTTTCTTTATCTTCAATTGACTCCTCTCTTTCAATCAAAGCTAAAATCAATCTATGTGGGCTTTTTCTCTTGGATTTGCATGTAACTAAACAATATTATAGATGAAACTTTTCACTTTCCCTCCAGCCAAACTCTAAAATCTTCTTGAGACCCATGGATACAGCATACCAATGACTGTTTCATCTCACAAAATCCATATCATTACACTTTCAGTTTCCTGTAGAACCTTTACAGAAAGTAAGTTAGTAAAGAAAATGGTGGTTCCAGTTTGGAGTCCTTAATGGATGGGAAGGCATCTTTCATAGGAACAGAAAGATAGGTAGTTGCATTTCATCTGCACACAGGGAGTAACAGAGAGAAAAATGGGGCAAGGCTATAAACCTCACAACCATCACCCTGTGATGGACTTCCTTCAGTCTGTCTCCACCTCATAAAGGTTCCATAACCTCTTCAAACATACCTCCAATTGGGGATGAAGTGTTCAAATACATAATCATATGCATGGGGGCATTTCTCATTCAAATCTCCATGCATATAAACCTTTATCCAAGTGCCAGAATTTTGATTTCCTTGGGACACTTGGAAAGGCTGCTCTTGAGTCATCAATGTGACTGCAGATTCAGAACTTTTAAGAATTAGGGTTCACATTTCTTCCAAACTTTGTCCCATTCCTAACAGAAAAACACATGAGTATCTTCATTTTCAAGTGTTTTTATTATCATGTTGGCAGCTATGATTAAGTTGACATTGAAAGAGTCCCTTTTCTATTTCCTTTCTTTCTTCTTATTTTTTTTTTTTCCTTTTGGAGTCTGCATCAGTAATCCTGGCTGGCATCACAGGCTCATGTTTTTGAGCACATTCATCTATCACACAGTGAGTCACTTTGCTGTTTTGGTTTCCACTTGATTTTGAAAGGCCCCAGCAGAAACATTACAAGAATGCAGGGTTGCAGCAAATAAATTCTCAGACCAGGCCTGTTCTGTGTTTCCACAGCCAATCTGTCCTACATAACATCATCTTTGAACAATACAGAGTCATAGCTAGAGATAAAAGAATGGGTTCAGATAAAGCTCAGCGTTCCACCCCTCCAAATATTCAGTCCACATTTAACATGAAGCCAAATGTTCTAACATAAATGTATTAGAAACTTTTATACAGGTCATGCAATGGGGAAGTTTATAAACCTGGTACTTCTTTGGTCTTTGCTTCTCTTACTTCCTTTATTTAAATTCTAAGCCTCTTAGTATTTTGTTTATAAAAAGATTTTTTACTTTCTATTTTTTATATGCCTTAACCATTTGTGGTTTTGCATCTAGAACAGATTTTTTTTAACAAGTTTGTGAGAAAAGCAGATCTTAGTGTAGCACTGTATGAAACTATAATAAAAGAAGCACTTACTGTTGATACATTTGATGCAAATTGACCACTGATATTCACTCATTTGACACACTTTAGAAAACAAACACAAAACTTATGTAAGTGGTGACCTGTTTTCTCTGATTTTAAATAGTGACAGGTTACTTACTCTTAGAAGAGAGTGTCTTCATGAGAAACAAAGCTGCCCTCAGTTTTAGAGGACCTCATAATTTCTTCCAGGGACAGGTTCACTTGAACCCTAATGATCAGCACTCATAATGAGGAAGCTTTCCTATTTAAAGTGTGAAAAGAGGGGATTTGGGTGGCAGGTCCTCCCACTCAAGGCTCCCACTAGATGTGAGCTCCCCTAGCTGATCCCTTAATATTGTCTTCCAGAAGTTCAGACTGGAAACTCTCCTACCAGAAGAGGGGTGTGGAAGACATGAATAAAGACATATGCAATGGAAGAAAAGGGCTTTTCCTTTCTTGCCTCTATTCCTTGCCAAAAGTCTGTTCCTTCAGTCTTCAGAAGTGTGGCCTTAGAACTGATTCTTGGACGTTTAGTGGCCACACAGCTGGGTGAGAAATGACAAGAATCAAGTACAGGCTTAAATTGAGTTTTCTAGAGCTCTGGGCTCCTGTTTCACATTGGAAGAAAGAGTTGTCTCTTTTTTTCCCCCATTATATTTTAAAAAAGGTGTCAGTGAACAAGTCTAGATTCCTTTTTACCCCACTTGGTTTTCCATACTTTATGGATAATCTAAACTTAAGAAAAACACTGGCAAATCATCTTTCAAAAGAGTTGACTTTTTCCCAGTAAAGCTGGTTGAAGTGAGAATATGTATTTAAATTCTGAACACAGACTTTATTGAACCAATGGGAACAATGTAGTTTATTCTATTTTCTCATTCTTTATGTGCTTGAATAAGGACCATTTAAAATTTCCCTCATATGATCTGAAATAACTGAGCTGCAGATTGCTTGTTGAAAATTTATAGGCATGATATATTCTCAAAAGAGTGACATAATTTTTATTTCTGTGGAATAACACAAAGGGGATCATAAAACGTGAATCTTGTTACGCGTGAACCACATGAGAGAAGACAAGGTTGAGTTTCTCATCATTGAAAATATGCAATGAGCCAGTAGACATGGAACACTGATATAATGTGCATGTTTCTGTGTATAATGAACCAATAGACATGTATCAATGATATAATACATACATATGTATATGTGCATGCATGTATTGTTTGCTTATTTAAAAGGATGCAAAGTATTAGATATTGTCTTTACTTTTCAAAATACACTCAGAATATTTGGTTTCTTTTAAAAATTGAGAACTTTATACATGCATGTAATGTGTTTTGATAAAATCCACCCTCCACTTCCCATCCATAATCGTATGTACTCATGCACTCACTGGGTCCAATTAGTGCTTCCAGTGTGTGCATGGATGTAGGGTCATCAACTGCAGTATGAGTAGTGTATCTGCCCTGGCATTCCTACTTTTATTGTCAGTTTAATATATGAACCCTGGCCCATGCAGTTAGCAAATTAAATTCATTTGTTTCATGGCCTGCCATGAAATAAACACTGTGCAACTTCCATCTGTCTGTATTAATCAGTTGTAAAAAGCAGTGTCAACCTTGGTGATTTTTACATACAACTGCACTAATTTAGATTAACCATCATGCCAATTTCTGAGCTTTGTCACATACATAGAATACAACAAAGAATAAAACTCCCAGCACTTTTATCAAATAGGGAAAATGTAAGCATTGTGTTAATTGAATTTCACAGAGTTCTGGGCTTATTTCAGGTTCAGTGTGTCTTGATGTTGACTTAATAGGCATTGGATTACTATCGTCATAAATGACTTGGGTATACCTAGTCACTAACAAGACTAATGTAACCATGTCTTGATATTTCTCAAAGTTTGGGTCATCTTTGACATTTTATGCCACTTGCAGACCATTTAGTTACTGATACCTCAACTCATTCCAAATTAAGGTGAGTTTCCACAAAAATTACTTAAAATTGAGGACCAAAAGTTATCACTTAATATAGAATTATTGATGTTTTAGATAAATAAATTAGTAGAGAATTTTTCAAATCCTTCAAATATATTCACACTTCTAATTTTGTTACATTAAAACTCCTAATATTATCTCCAAAATAACTTTAAACAGAAACAGACATTTGAGTCTTCAAAAAGACTGGGCTAACATATGCAGAAGTCCATTTAGTAAAACATATTTTAAGTAAAATTGCAATTATTAATAAATGGACCATTATTTTGGTGGAAAATGTAATCCAACAAAGCTAAACATTAAGTGCTAAAGTTGCTTTTACCCGTTACAAATTCTTACTGCATGATCTCACCCTCCATATACTTTTGAATGCATATTTCCAGGGAAATTATTTTGTGCTTAATATAAAATTCTAGGCAATTAGATGCAAAAATGGCATAAAGTAACATTAAAGTTGCCAGTGTAAACATAGGAAAGAAAACTAGTGGGGGGGTAAGTGTTCTGAAAAGCCATATTAAGTAGCACACATGGCTGATGCCTGCTAGGCACCCTGGCAAACCCCCATTTACTCCCACCCAGGAGCCAGGAATGAGTCTGGAACACAGCATATATGAACTTTGTAGTAAAATATTGTGATTCTAAGGTACATTCCTGAATGTTCATAATGGGAAAAGGGTTGCCAAAATGACAAAATAGATCAGTGTCTTCAAATAATCCTCTAAAACGTGAGTATCATGGAGCCTATCCAAGGTGCATTTCAAGTATTCAGATTCAGGACTGGAAACTGATAGCTGCTGTCTCCAGATCTAGAGATGTTTTCATTTTTATTTTCTTGATTATAAATATGTAAGTTAATAATAAAAGGAATTTAACTCACAAAAATGGATAAAATGCCAACTCAGCTGCACATTTTTCTTCTTTTGGCTACTTGTGCAAGCCATATTTTGATGCCTAGAAGACTGTGAAGCAGATATTTGTATGACATGCTTTCTTACTATAATGTCTGATTTTCCTCCACCTTTCTATTTTAAGTTGCTCTTTAGATGTGCATCCGGAACTGATATGCTCACAGCTGGGTACCATTGTGCAGTCTCAGCTGCTCAGTTGTACTTACCTGCAAAACAGAAATGCTAAGTTTTTCATTTTTTCCCCCAAGAGGCTGTAGTGAAGGTACTAGGCAAGCAGAAGTTGTTTTACATTAGGCTAGATAGAATAACTGTGAGATAGAATAGTTGTAATTGTCATTATTTTCATCATCTAATAATTTGCCAAATATTTTGAGACTTTTGTATATGAGTACTATATTTACATGTTTTCATCATTCCCTCTCCTCTGCAACTTCTGGCAAGCATCTTAAAATATAATGCTTTAGTTGCTGTATTTAAATTGTCTGATTTCTTTCTCTTATACTTTTAATTTAATTAAATTTTTCCTTTTTATTTATTCACTTTATATTCCACTCACTGCTCTGCTACTGGTCACCCCCTCCCACAGTCCTTCCCCATCCCCCATCCCCTTCTCTTCTGAGCATTGGGGCCCCTATTTGGTATCCGCCTATCCTGGCATTTCAAGACTTTGCAAGGCAAGGCATTTCCTCTGCTATTGAGGTCAGACAAGGCAGCCCAGCTAAAAGAACATATCCCACAGACATGTGAAAACTTTTGGGATAGTCCCTGCTCCAGTCGTTTCAGAACCACATGAAGACCAAGCTGTACATTTACTACATATGTTCTGGGAGGCCAATATCCAGGCCTTGTATGTTCTTTGGTTAGACTCTGAAAGCTCCAAGGGTCCAGATTAGTTGATTCTGTAGGTCTTTCTATCGAGTTCTTATCCCCTTGTGGCCCACAATGCTTCCTTCTACTCTTCCATAAGAGTCCCACAACCACTGTCTAGCTGTTGGTGTCTATATCTGTCTGAGTCAGCTGTTAGGTGGAACTTCTCAGAGGACCACATTCTCCTGCCTACAAGCATAACAGAGTATCATAAAATGTGAGAGATTTGCGCTTGCCTATGGGATGGGTCTCAAGTTGGGCTGGTTATTGGTTCCCATTCCCTTAGTCTCTGCTCCATCCCCCATGCCTGAATTTCTCATAACAGGATAAATTTGGGGTGGGAAATTTTGTGCATGGGTTGGTGTCTCTATTGCTGCACTAGGGTTTCTGTCTGGCTATAGGAGGGGAGCTTACCTCTATGATTCAGGAATCTGGTGGAGAGATGGTGGGAGAATGGAGGTCCCTTGGTAGAGCAGGCTGCTCAAGGCAGCTTGAATTGGCCCATAGGGCTCAGAGAGTAGGGCTTGTCTGATTTCTAAATGACCTATTTTGTCTGCAACTTGGAAAGTAAACTTCGGAGATGTACATGTGAAATTATCATAAAGGACTTAACATTCCTCTATTCTTAGCATCCAGTGTGTTTCTTCAAATAAATCTTACATGAATAAGGTAGAAGTTTCTACATAAATGAGAGATATAGACTATAATAAGGAGGATATATATTTCCAAAATATTTCAAATATGTTTAGATCCATTGGCCTATGAAATTATTCTTAGTATTTTGCATTCTCTCATATTTCTGATTTAAACATATATAACTGGTTTGTTAGATTAACTTTCATGGAGCCCTATATTACCAATATGAAATGCCACTGTTTTTTCCCACCCTCTATTCCTGTTTTTATTTATTTATATATTCAGAAGTATTCATGCTATGAAATATGAAGGATATTCCATTTTAAATAGTTTAAGGTAGAATGATATAAAGGAATCATGAGAGCAGAATTGAAGAAAAATTGAACATAGAAATTGTCTGGAGGTTAGTTTCCAGCTTAGAAAAAAATGAATTTTTATACTGAGTGATTTATCAGACTGACGGATAGAAGTTATTGCATAAAGCTCTTGGAATTGAGTACATAATAGAATACTTTATCTAAGTTAAGCTGAAAATGTAGGAATCTCCCTTCAGGTAAGTTGAATGAGAAGAAAAGCAGGAATTTGCAGCCCAAATGCTCATTGCCTTGTGAAATTCAAGAGTCTTCCTTCAATCCTTGACATTCTGTTGAAGATGATCTCAGTATGATAATAAGTCTTGCCCAGGTATAATAGAGGTTTCATCAGCCACTCCATAGCAAATAGCAACTTTATCATAAGCTTTAGTTTTTAAGCATGAGATGCAGCTTGTATTGCAACCTAACAAGATACAGGTCGATGACCCTGTAGGATTGATTCCTCTATGAACAGGAATCTAGAACATAATCCAACAACTTAATGAGCAGTAGTATCAACCAAACTAGAATCAATGTATTGTGTTTTATGGAAGAAGAAGCATATGCAAAGAAATAAATTGCTACTTACAGGATGAGATATTTGGGACTGATCAAAGGAACTCTATTAAGGCTTCAGTAACTGGGATTCAAAATCAAAAGATAAGCATATTAAAGCAGTGGGACTTGCCAGTGAGGGAAGATAAAATTAGTGAGTTAGAAGAGGTCAGAAGAAGTTATACATAATTCAACATAGGAAGTAATTGAGATGGAGAAAAGAGTGAATTGTTTTAAGATATATTGAATCAGTTTTTATTGTTTCCATGTGGAAAAGGTATAAACTGAGAATTGAAAAAGTATTAGAATAATTTAAATGAAAATTATAAATATTCTAATCATTAATTTCTTTTTTTTCATACTTTATTTACATTTCAAATGTTTCTCGCTTTCCAGATCTCCCCCTTGGAACCTCCCCATTCCCTTCCCCTCTCCCTCCCCCTGCCACTATGGGGATATTCCCCCACACACCCACCCATCCACTCTCTTCTTTCCTCCTTGGCATTCTCCTATACTGGGGGATCTAACACCCTCAGGCCCAAGGGCCTCTGCTCCCCCTGATGTCTAACAAGACCCTCCTCTGCCGCATATGTGGCCAGCACCATGAGGCCCTCCATGTGAATTCTTTGGTTGGTGATTCAGTCTCTGGGAGTATCGAGGGGTCAGGCCAGTTGCCACTGTTGCTCCCTCCCTGGGGCTGCAAACTCCCTCAGCTCTTTCAGTCCCTTCTCCAAGTCTTCCATCTGGGACCTCACACTCAGCCCTACGGTTGCTGTGAAGTGACTCTTGGGTATTTCGAACTTTTGGGCTAATACCCACTTATCATTGAGTACATACCAGTTCATTCTTTTGTGACTGAGTTACCTTACTCAGGATGATATTTTCAAGTTCCATCCATTTGCCTGTGAATTTCATGAAGTCATTGTTTTTAACAGCTAAGTAGTATTCCATTGGGTAAATGTACCACAATTTCTGTATCACATTCTTCATCTGTTGAGGGACATCTGGGTTGTTTCCAACTTCTGGCTATTATAAAGATGGCTGCTATTAACATAGTGGAGCATGTGTCTTTATTACATGTTGGAGCATCCCTATGTCCGATAGAGGACTAATATCCAAGGTATACAAAGAACTCAAGAATCTAGACTCTACAGATCCAAATAACCCTATCAAAAATAGGAAACAGAGCTAAACAGAGAATTCTCAACTGAGGAAACTCGAATGGCTGAGAAGCACCTAAAGAAATGTTCAACATCCTTACTCATCAGGGAAATGCAAATCAAAACAACCCAGAGATTCCACCTCACACCAGTCAGAATGGCTAAGATCAAAAATTCAGGTGACAGCAGATGCTGGTGAGGATGTGGAGAAAGAGGAGCACTCCTCCATTGCTGGTGGGAATGCAAGCTGATACAACCTCTCTGGAAATCAGTTTGGAGGATCCTCAGAAAATTGGACATAATACTATCTGAGGACTCAGCTATTCCACTCCTGGGCATATACCCAGAAGATGCTCCAACATCTAATCACTAATTTCTAATGAGAAGTTATATGGGCTAAATTAGAATAAAGTGCTATCTTCCTTCAGCAAAATGCTGTAATTATAAGCCTATGACTCTACACAAAATGGTGATTTGTTATTAGAATAAAACTGTAAACTTTCTGTAGAAAAACAATAAATTTGCTCTGAGCAGGTATCGAAAGGAATTCCATGGTATAAGCTTTGTGTGGCAAGAAAGCAAACACACAGCAAAACACTGAGATGTGAGAAATGTATATATAAATACTTGGTTAAATGAATGAATGAGCCTAAACTAAAATGATTGTGAAATCAATAGTAATTTTCATGGGAGAACTAAAAACAAACAAAACATATAGTTAAAATATTTTCCAATTGAAGTCAATGCAATAAATAAGAGAAAATATAGTTCTTAACCACTATATTTTCAGAAAGACATTAGTTTATTTTAGATAGGTAAATCAGGTGTAGATGATGAAAATTTAAGTAGAGAATATTAATGTAATTCCCAAATGAGCTGAATATTTTGAATTTTCTTTTAAGTAGAGAAGTTAGACCAGGCAACCATCAGAAGAAGGCAATTCAGTGAGCAGGTAGAAATCACAGACAGCATGAGCTGAAGATTAAAATTTCAAGATGAAAGTCAGGAAAGGAAGAAGGGGATTTGCAAACCCAGCAGCCACTCATCTGCTGATGTTTAGGGGAAACTTAGTCTCTCATTTGCAAGAAGGTCTTCATTATTGATTGATTGATTGACTGGTTGATTGATTTTAAAATCCAGATTTTATTACTATCCCTGTCCACCCTCCGACTGTTCCACATACCATAACTCATCTTTACCCCCTTGTCTCTAGTAGGATGTTCCCATCCCCTACCCCCAACTCACCAGACCTCTAAACTCCCTGGGGCCTCCAGTCTCTTGAGGGTTAGGTGCATTCTCTCTGACTAAACCCAGATCCAGCAGTCCTCTCCTGCATATGTGCTAGGGACATCATATCAGCTGGTGTATGCTGCCTGGTCGGTGTTCCAGAATCTGAGATATCTCTTGGGTTTCATGTTAGTTGAAACTGCTGGTCCTCCTACAGGACTGCCCTCCTCCCCATCTTCTTCCAGCTTTCTCCTAATTCAGCCACAGGGGTCACCAGCTTCTGTCCATTTGTTGGGTTCAAATATCTGCATCTGAGTCTTTCAGCTGCTTGTTTGGTCTTTCAGAGGGCAGGCATGATAGCGCTCCATTGCTTCCTTAATAGTGTCAGATCTTGGGGCCTCTCCTTGAGCTAGATCCCACTTTGGGCCTGTGGCTTGACCTTCTTTCCTCAGGTTCCTCTCCACTTCCATCCCTGCAGTTCTTTCAGACAGGAACAATCATGGGTCAGAGTTTTGTCTATGGGATGACAACCCCACCCCTCACTTGATGCCCTGTCTTTCTACTGGAGGTGGGCTCTACAAGATCCCTCTCCCCAGTGTAGGGCATTTCATCTAAGATCCCTCTCTTAGAGTCCTGAAATTCTTATGTTCCAGGTCTCTGGTACATTCTGGAGGGTCCCCCTAACCTTCTATCTCTCAAGGTTCCAGTTTCCCTTCTTTCTGCTGGCTCTCAGGGATTTCAGTCCCTTTCCCACACCCAATGCCTGTTCATGTTCCTCTCTCCAACCCACATCCCCTTTTCCCTTCCAGGTCTCTCCCTCCCTCCCTGTGATTGCTTTCTTCTTTCTCCCAAGTGGGACTGAGGCCTCCTCATTTGAGTCCTTAATCTTATTGAACTTTTTGAGTTCTGTGGATTATATCTTGGGTATTATGTACTTTTTTTTTTTTTGGATAATATCCATTTATTAGTGAGTACGTACAATGCATGTCCTTTCGGGTCTAAGTTATCTCACTTGGAATAATATTTTCTAGTTCCATCCATTTGCCTGCAAAACTTTTTTGCAAGTCTTCCTTATTAACTAAGATCCATCTGATCAATCCAAAATCAACTAATTTGAGCCAATTCAACCAGCATGTTATTTGTAAAAGAACCTATACTAGGGTTTGATAAAAATGACTAGAAGGGCTGTGCCTGCCCCCAGATTGCCACCAGATCTTTCTGGGTGAATCTACCTTATAAGAAATTTACGGTAAAGAAAATTCTGGAAGATTATGGGAATTATCTTTCAGTGAATTTTAGCAAAGTCAGCACATTAAAATTCATTACGAATACTTACTATTTTATAGACTACTAATATATCTATCTCTGTCTGTTATCTGCCATTCATCTATCTCTCATATAAAATAAGTTTATTTGGAAATGATGTTCCACCCAGAAGCCATATTTTGCCAAATAAAATTTTGGGTTGCCTCTTCTTCCTTTGTTGGACAAAGATATCTAGGAAAGCATCCAACATAATACAAGATGTTACTATTTCTCTTAGTTTCCCAAAAGAACTTAATAATAAAATCCTGTTGCTGAAGATACCACGTACACTGGTCATTGAACAGAAATAAGTCAAGTTGATACTAACTAGGATACTGATACTTACGCTCTGGTGGTTAGTTTCTACAGTACTGGATGGTGCTTGGGTTGGGGAGGAGAGTCTATGCGGGCTACTGGGGTGAGGAAGGGGAGTTTATGCAGGCTGCTTGGGTGGAGTGGGAATTTTCAACAGTCTTACCCAATTTTGACTTGTATAACCAGCAACAATAATTAATACAGCAATATATGCAATGAATTCAACCATAGCATAAATATGGAAGTAATCAGAAACTTTCTGATATGATGTAAGGACTTCTCTACAGGAGGAAACTCATGGCTGGTACTACAAATTTTTGACAACTCAAATTTCTCAGGGCTAATCCTACCACTATTATTTTGATAAATGGATGTAGTATCAAAGTGCCCTTGAAATTCATGTCTATCTACCCGTTAATTATTGCAGCTCTCAAACCTATCAGAAAAGTTTCATTGTGAAGTGGGTGGCAAATTCAGAAACTCACAACTTGTCCAAGTACATAGAATAAATGACTGGGGGAGTATAACCTTGGGCTTTCCCACCATCACCCTTGTTGCAGAAATAATGACTCTGAAACATAATTACTTATGAATAATATCCAAATCATAAGCTTTGGCTTGTTCTTGCTAGCTCATAACTCAATTATACCATTTAAACTCATCTAAGATTGCCACAAAGTGAGTTACCTCTCCTCAGTTTCATTTGTTTGTCTTCCTCAGAATCAGGGCAAATCTCTGCTCTGACTCTCTCCCAGAGTTCCAATCTCCCTACTAGAACTTCCATCAACTATTTTTACTTCCTGCCTTTTGTTAATAGGCCATCAGCTTTTTATCCACAGGTGATGCTTCCACACAGTGCACAGTGCATGCTCTACAGGAATATGTTCCATAAATTGGACACTTTTATCACACCCTTTTTCCAGGGCTCAAGAACCATTGTGAGAGAGGAGGAACAATGACCTTAAGATCCACTGGTCTGGGAGGATCTGAACAAAACAATGTCTTATGGTTTGGACAGGAAACTTGCACATCGAAACTCATAATAGCTGTGACTACCTAAAGAAAACTTGGACTGTATTGAGCCCTTAGCATCTTAGTATAGATAGAGGAGGGATTCATGAACATCCTCAAACTCCTAACTGATGTTAGAGAGATAGGGGTAGGCCTCAGAGGAGTTAGGAAAGTAATTGGGGGTAAATCAGATAAAAATATTTTGTATGAAATTCTTAAAGAATTAATAAATATTTTTACCTTATCATTATAAAGTCAATGTCAAGGAAGTACAAAATATAAACAAAGACTAGCAAGGTGGTTCAGTAGGTAAAGCTGCTTGCTTCTAAGTCTGATGACCAACTTTCAATCCCTGAAATCTACATGATAGAAGGAAGGAACAAACTCCTGCACACTATCTTTTGACCTCTGCACCAATCATATTTGTTCAAGTACATATACACATACACATAAATATACATGAATATAAATAAATGACAATTATTAACCACAGCAAAATATAGACATAGTAAATCAGAAGACTATAGCAAGAACAAATAATAAATATAAGAACAAAGTTTTATGAAATTACAAACTAGAACTTATAGTAGAAAAGACCAATTAAAAAACCAAGAGTTGGTTCCTTGAAAAGACTCAGAATTGGCACAAGAAGGGTGAGTTAGAACAAAGAGAAAGAGAAGCACAATATTTGGAAGTAGAAAACTCAGTACTTAAATGTTGTGCACTCTAGAAAGAAAATAAAGATTTTTATAAACCATATAAACTTGAAACTTTAGATTAAACCGATGAATTCCTAAATATATGTTACTTAAGACATATTGGAAAACTAGAGTCTCATGCCAATTCAAAAGCTTACATAAGTAGTCAAAATCTTTTCTGGGTAAAATCATCCTTGCATGCCTTCTGTAAAGGCATCTTGCAGACATCATATCTTGCATATGTATATATGTAGATAAACTACATATCTATGAATATGTTATGCACATAATTTGTTTTACATACATAATAATGAATACAGAACTCTGTAGAGTTTTGACTCTATAATCTCATGCAGATTATTTTTGAGATTTATTTAATTTGTAGAGGTGTTTTGCTTGCTTACATGTGTGGACACAACAAGGATATCAGAAGAGGATATCAGACCACTGGACATATAGATTGTTGTGAGTCTCCATATGGGTTTTGGGAATTGAACGCAAGTCCTTTTCCAGAGCTGCTAGCACTCTGTTGATCCATCTCTTCATTGTCTTTATGTCAATTATCATAAAGATAGAAGAAAGGAAAACTATTGCCAATATTAGTCTTAATATGTACAAAAAGTGAATAAATCCAAACCTAGTAAATCAGATCAGCTGTGGATCATTGGCAGGAAGAGAATGTTGGGAAAGTCACATATAGTCAATATTGTCAGATAATAAACATTACTATAAGATGAGACAAAGAGAAAAATGTATGAAGTGTAAGAAGAAGAAATAACATTTTTCTCTGCTTACAAAATGCAAAATTATTTCAGTAGGAAATGCAAACAGATCTGTATTGCATTATAAAGAAGATGCATAAAGATTTTACATGCCAGAAGTCAGGGAGGACACTTTTCTGGACATGATGGAGCTTTTGCACTAGTGAATATAAAACAGTAATGTTTGTCTGCACAAGACTTGGCTAAGATCAAGCCAGCCAATATTCAGCCTTGAATGGGGAAGAATTTGTGGGGATTATCCATACATGAGGGTCTACTGATAAAAGAAAGAAGACCAGAAGTGGGATTTAACTGGGAGAAACAAGGCAATGTTGAATGGATGATGAGCAAAGATGACCAAAATACTTTAAACACAAGTATGGTATTATTATCAAATAAATAAAACTGTTATATTTAAAATAATATATTCTCACAAAGAAGGTGAGAAGCTAAGTAAGGAAAACATTGTCAATGACATTCTGGAAAATGAAATGTCCTATTGAGGAAATAACCTCAATCATGTTCAAATATATTGATATATAAAAATTAAAGGTAGGCATACATAAAATCCAAATTTGTACATGAATATAGAGGCACAAATGATAGATAATTGTGGCATTTGAAAACTTAGAAAATTGCTATTAAACACATCATGTATAGACTATGGAAAATAAACTGTAATTTTATGTCTAACACAAGTCCAAGTTATCAGTTATCAATAGTAATAAATATACTAGAGGAAAATGCATGTGTTGCCATTGTTTATCTTATTTATGATCATCAAAGGAAGTAAGGTAATCTTAAAATACAAAAATCAAATATGAAAAGAATTATGTTATTTTAGTGTCTGAAGTACTGACCATTTTCCAGTGAGGAAAATAATTATGTGATTGGAAAATTTTTAAATATGAGACCTAAAGCAGCAGTTAAACATCCAAGATCCCAAAGCAGTGCCAAGTGCCAAGCATGCAGCTAAAATTCAGACAGTGAAATATAATCATCATAGTATGAGGAGGTTGAGACCTGAAAAGGTGATTCGGTGACAAAGAGGCAGTATACATGCTGTGACTCGAACCCTTATGAGTAGCTGAAGACAGTACATTTCCCACCCTGTAATTTACAGTTTCCAGTACAAACCTTTACTAGTTTTGAAACCTGCCACCCCTTGACTTTGGACTCTGTAGCTTCTGACAAGAATGGAAAATCCCATAATTTATAAAGTATACAGTTTACATATTTATAGACCATAACCTAAAAAGACTAACACAATCCCCCTGACTAAAACTGGCATCTAGTCTATCAAATCTGGTTGGTATTTTATTTAACTTTAAATCATTTTTTATATTTTATTTTACATGTGGGTGTTTTGCCTGAATAGATGCATGGACATGACATACATGGTACATCCCTGGAGGCTGGAGAAGGATAGCTGATTCCCTGGAACTAGAGTTATAGGATGCTGTGAGTTGTGTTGAAGGTGCCAAGAGCCAATTCTGGATCCCCTGCAAGAGCAGTAAGTGATCACAATACTGGATCCCCTAGTTAGTAATTTTCTGAATGAGCAGTTGAATGCATATAGAAAGTACTATGCATATTGCCTTTGCAGGGTTTTGTTATGTTGTGAAGTAATGAACTCATGAGAAATTGTTCTTACAAGGCTGTATTAGAAGCTTTTTAATAGTGCAGCATCTTCCAGTTCATTGGAATTTGATAGATACTTTGTTTGTTTTATGAAATTTTCCAAAATGAAATCTCCCCTTTACTGTTCATGCAAATCAAATGGAAGCTCCTTCTCAAATTCTAGTCATGCTCAACCGTCTTGGAATGTGTATTTATAGACTGGAACTCCAAGACAGATGAAGTAGTTGAGCCTTTTGCACAGGTCTTATTGTTGAAGTTGTCAATGATTTTTCTGCTGCAAAGGTGTGGCTATATGACATTACCTTCAAGCTTCAAAGCAGCAATTGCACGTCATGGAGCCAAGAGCAACTCCAAGTGCCAAGAATACAGCTAATATACATGGGAAACGTTCCAGGAGCCCCATATGGCGATGTGAGTTGAACATCTTTTACAGCAGCGATTCCATTCTAACACAAGTTCTTCCCTTTAAATAGCACCTCCTTTATTTCCTGTAGTCGAACTGGCTACAGAAGCCTCAGGCTTGCCAAGCCCATGTCTGGGATGTGAATCTCCAGGAACCAAAGTGCTAAACCTTGCTTTTCCCTCGCCTGCGCTGCCAAAATCTGTCTTACCACACCTTAAATTATATGAGATCAAAGGCTGAAAATTATATGCCATCCAACGTGGAGAGATAAAATGTTTATCTATGGCATTAGAGGTGCAGTGTGTTTTGAAAGCACTTGGTGTCGGACTGAATCTCTGCTGACTGCTGTTGGCATGGCCAAGGCTTGCTTCCTCATCCTACTAGACAGAAATGCTTGAAGAAGCCAGTGGCAGATTTGAAGTGGTATAGTCATTATGTGTTGAAGACCGTGGGCTTTGTTCAGTCTAATTAAAAATTAGTTTTCCACGGTAAGAACAGCCAGGAGGAATGTGGCCATACTATAAAAGTAAGCCTCACTGCTGGCATGCCACTTCTCTTACTGACTTTCTACATATTTGGGAAGTTATCTAATTTCTCCTTAAGAAAAATAAACCCAAAATGTCAGGAAAATATGCTTTTTTTTCTCCTTGATAGTATTTCTGAGCCAAGATGACTTTGCAGAAGTAACTGTAGGTAGGCTCTGGGAAATGCCAGAGCAATTAAAGGGGTTAAAATAAAAACAAAAACATGAAACTGTTTCTCTTTTAAGACATATTTTCAATTCTATACAAACAAGGCACCATTACCCAGGTTTTAAACTGGTTAACAGCCAATGGCGTTCTGAAATATGCACTTAATGAATCTTTGGTGAAAGTCACTGTGTAATTCTAAGTCTTCTCTCAGTTATGGGTTGCATGTGGACACCTCCATGTCTCCTCCTGTAACACACTCATGTACTTCAACACCTGGTCTCCATCTTGGGGACAGGCTGCTTGGCGAGTTTGTGGAACCTTTAACAGGTGGAACCAGGCTGATAAACCTAGGCCACTGGGGAAGGAGAGGCAGCTTTGATGGTTCCAGTCTGCTTCTCTGCTTCCTTCTGCAGAGCTGTGAACAACACCTTAAGGACCCATCACTGCTGCTCTTGTGGTCATGTCTTCCTCTCCATGAGAGATGAGGTTCCTTGAAACTGATCAGAAATTAAACCTTTTCCCCTTTAGTTTGTGTAAGTTAGTTTCTCAAAGGCACAAAGTAATACTATATTCTAAATAGAAATTTACAAATTATTTGTATGTGAGATTGTCAAAATTAAAATTGTCTGATGGAGTGAATTGTTAACACTGTTGCTATTTTTAGACCCTATTCATTCTGATTATTTTATAGCTTAGTGACATATGAAAACTTAGAACATTTTACATCTGTGTGTTTCTTCAAAAAGAACATTCTAAACCTGATATTGTAGCTAATGTTTTTAATCTCAGTATTCAGAAGGCAAAAAGAGTGGGATTTCAAAGAGCTTGAGGCCAAGGCTGGTCTACATAGAAAGTTCCAGAGCAGAGAGGGATATACAGTGAGACCATGTTACCAAAGTTAACAAAGGCATAATTTAAGAATAACCATACAATATATTCTGTGTTCATGGTTACATATTATATAACTAAAACTATAATCATTTTTAATGTCATTAGTTTGTGTTTCTAAAAGTAAGAGGTAATTCCAGTAATCTTCACTGACTTAATCTGTGAATAGAGAAAAAAGAAATTTTGTGTTAACCTTTATTTCTAAAATTATTTATTCATTTTCCTAACATTTTTAGGAAGTAACACATCACAAAAGTTTGTGGAAACATTTTTAATAGGAGAATCTGATTCTCTTTTTAAATTCATTTTCTTTCTTCAGCACATTTTTGTACTTTTTTTTTAAAGTAACATATAGAGTTATGAGGCTTCATTTTGACATTTTCATACATAGCTGCACCCAGACTTTGTTCAAACTCATCCCCCCAATTCCTACTGTGTCTGTATCCTCTCTTGATTCTTGGTCCCTTTCTACCATCAGTCTCTCCTTAGCTTTCAAATCAGAGGCTAACTCTGATAACTACACTGCAAGTGACGGTCTCCCTACCTTCTACTGAAATCTTCTCATAGCAGAAGAATATTCTCAATCCAAAGGGAAAATCTGCCCCTACTTCTCTAAATTTGGACATTCCAACCCACCTTCCAACTCAAAAGTCATGTCTAATTTCTATGTGTGTGTAATAAAAGTGGAAAATCGTGAGAGTCTGACCAACTCTGTGCTCATCGTTAATCCTTCTCTCTCCAGAAACAGGAGCCCAGTTATCATTTTCCAAATATCAAAATCCTTCAATGTCAAATGAACTTCTGTGCTTTGACTCCAGTTACTACTTTAAGGAAACAGCATGTCAAGACCTAAATATGTTGTCTTCCTTGACCCTTTCCTGGTATTGCTCATGCCATGGAAGACAGATTTTTGGATATCATTGGACAGTAAAAGAGTCACCAATAAAGGAAAGGGGTAGACATCTAGAAATAGTGTTCTTAGTCAAAGTTTGGAAGGTTGTTCTGATAGGACTCCTTAAGTGTAATTCCAATGGAACAGTGCTCTGAGAATTCAATTAAACAATGATATTTTCAGTACAAAATGAAGATATTTTTAAATATTGAGGATAAAAAGGCTGGAAGGTTTTCATAGCTCTGATTCTCCTTAAAACAAAACAAAACAAAACAAAACAAAGAAAACTGAGTTAAATAAGTAAGAAAAGTGTTGTGCACTACTTTTTTATTGTATTCAAATTAGATTATATGATTTAATGTAAATTACTTACCTCACAGATATAGTCCTACATTCTTTGGTGATTTTTCTGTTTTATTTAGTCTTCAATGTGCTAATTCATGTTTGGATGACAGAGAAAGGGCTTTTGTTGACTGAGTGGATAATGTGATGAACAGAGATAAAAATAAAGACATATAATCAGAAACTACTGGGTGAGTTGGGAGGTAGCCAAGGTGGTTCTCAGACTACCACTAAACATAAGAACAGTGAGTCTTCTAAAGCTTTACCCCAATGTTTGCTTACTGGAATTCTAACAATTACACCAGCAAGATAACTGGGGGGGAGAGGGTGTAGAAAACCAATCCCAATGGGAGATCACAGAAATGCATGGAAGTACACAGACAAATTTGCCTGGCCCTGCATCTATCATAAAACTAATATTGATCTAGAGACAGATGGGGGCTAGTGTCTTACCATGGCATGAGCTCTACCTAATTTTCTTACTTGAGCTTTCCCATGGCCTGGATAGTCAGACTTGCATTGTTGTGCCTCACCATGGATGTGATCAAAAACAGGGAGAGATGATAGGAGATGGGTGGTACCCTGAATTAGCTATATAGTTAACCTTCTGAAAAATCTCTTAGTATTTAGACTACATTAATATGAAGGAGCTCAGGGCTTTGTCCCAGAGCTAGAGGCTAGAAGTTCAGCCTTGCCAGAGAACTCTGTATTCTGGGCATTGTCCTGAGGAAGTAACCATGTTCTATTGCAGACTCATGACAAATTTTCTTGAGTTTAACAACACTTCTGAGAGTTGTTTTTGTTTGTATTTGTGTTTTCTTTTTCTTTCCTTCTGCTTGCACTTTCTATGAAGATATATTGCAACATTCCAGTTCTTGTATAATTTAATCTTACTTATATTTCTCCTCTTGTGAATTCTCTCTTCAATCTCCATGTGCCTATGGGAATGAGAGCTAGTCATTTGAAAATGCCTTGTCTGTAATAATAATCCGTGCAAAATAGGAAGAGAATAAAACTCAAAATTAGGCCAGACATTTCCATATTCCAAGAATCATCTCCTTTTCTTTGACCTTCTATTGAAAATTAGTTTAGTAGGAACTAAAGGCCTCCAGTAACTGCCTGGTGTCACTTTATTTGGAGGCAACCTGCTTACTGTAGGGTTGCCTGTGAGGTGGATCCCTTCGAATGATTTCCCAAAGAGATGTGCTGTATTTATGTTCTATCTAATGTTGAGGATCTTGTCCTTAGGGTTACTTCACAATTGCAAGTATCAGTCTCCTAGGGTTAGCACTTTGTAAATACTGTCAATTTCTTTTCTCTGAAATTCTCCATTCTTAGTAATTCTTCTAATTCTAGCATAAACAGACTCTATTACTATTTAGACACTTTAATTTCTTATATTTATTCCAGAATATTGTCTTGACATATGACTAACTCATCTTAGGTTTACTTATCATAAAGCTTGTTACCACCTTATGTCACTGTCATGCACTTTCTTAATTTATTGTATTTGTATCAGGGTAGTAAAGCCACCCTCCTGTGAAGTAGATGGGTTTGAGTGTACTTCTCTGTTAGTGAAGGAATTGTCTACCACTATTCTATTATATTCCATTTATAATTAGTGGCTTTAAACTACAACCTCACAACTTGTCTCTCTTTGTTCGTTGGATTTGGGAAAAATGACTTGCATGACTGTTCAGGTACATGAGCGTTTGTAGAGATTAATCTAAAATATACAGGTGAGGGAAGGCTGACATAGATGATTCAGAATGATTACAATAATGGTTCAGCCACTGGCAACAAGGGTGAACCAATACAATCAAGGATGAATTCCTTATGGTTGAAAGTCAGAAAGATTCTTCCAGTGTATACTATTAAATAAACAAATTACTCAGGCCAATCATGAATCTATGCTTTCTGTAATCTTAAACACATAGCTAATATTTTATTATTCTTCCTAAGTTGATTTTGATGCTTTTAAAACTGAGATTAAAATAGCAAATGTCAACCTCACAAAGTTGTTATGGAGATTAAATAAACTTCATGAAATGACTTGTTTAATTGTTGTTTATATGCCTCACTAATTTGTTCACATTGAAATTAATTCATTTCTGGTCCCATTTTAAATTATTCATTATTCTGAATTTGGATTCCATTCTTAAATTGTCAGCACTTCAGTTTTTAAAAATACTTCTTTTATACTTCAATTTTATTTTTAAAGTGATAGCTTATTAATTATATGATAGTTTTATGCACTGTATCTTGATTTTATTTGATTCTCTTTCAACTCCTCTTAGATCTACACCATCTCCTTACCCACTCACCTTTATATCTTGTGTGTGTGTGTGTGTGTGTGTGTGTATGTATTTGTTTATGAGTGTGTGTTTGTGTTAAACCCTATCTAATCAAATTTGTGTTTCTGAAACATTCTTGGGTGTAAGAAAATACTCTAGAGCTTCATTGACTAACCAAGGACAACATATTAAAAAATGACTCGCTCACAGCTACTGATTGCTAACCCCCCCCACACACACTTATGGGTGAGATTTTATGCTCACCTCCCCTCATCATGGTGGGATTTTTCTGGCTTGAGCTTACATAGGTCTTATGTGTGCTGTCAAAATAGCTGTGGATTTATCTATATATAGCAGCCCTAAAAGAGTTAACTATTTTTAAAATATTTGTCAGTGGGGTTCAATAGATGCTCATTTATTAAAAACCATTGCCATTGTTCATAGTCTCCATAATGTCATGTTTAGACCCTATTAATGAGGATGTTATATACTTGAATCATAGAACATAGAGAAAATAACCTATTATTGATCTAAAAAAAGCTTCATTCCTACTGGCTAGCTTTCATGGTACTAGAAGGTACTATGGATCCTACGTAGCAAAAACAGTAATCATCACACCAATCTTATTGCTCCTGTGTCCATTGCAAGCTACAGTGATGACTTGTCTGGCAACATTGATATGAGTGCTTTATAGGAACCAACTCAAATCTGAGTGGGATTTAATGCCCTTTTCACAAGATGACACTTACACTAGGGAACATTATGCCAAGAATCTGTGGCTAAGAAACATGCTAAAACTATTATTGTGCTATGTAAACAACATTAAAACAATTTCTAATGAGATATCACTAAACCCACAGATTAATATTTCTCTCAGCACTCATCTGAGTAGCATATTCTTGTAGTAGATGACAGTTAGCACAGATGCCATGAAATATTTAAGGTACAGAAATATAAAGTGTAGAGTTCTCAGCCTTCAGTGGGATACCAATATTATGCTCCTTCTTCTATGGGCTTAGGTATCATTACTAAAGAGGGGGCAGAAAGATTGTAAGGCCCAGACATGATATATGTATATAAGGAGACAACATTTTACAGATACTCTCAGTATTAATAAAACCCTTTTAATTCTGTTTCTACTCCAAGTGATCTATGTGATGGAGAATTGGGGTATTCTATAGTTAGAAACATCTCTATTTACTAATTTGATTTTTTCTTCAGATTAAACATACGTAACCATTTCTTTGTAGCAGAGGGAGGCTCTTGCAGAGGTACATAGTGGTCAAAATGCAGAGAATAAGTTACCATACATGACCAGCCCTAATTGAAGCATCTATAATACAGTGCTAAGGAGAAAAGGAACACCAAGAAAAGGGCACAGAAATGATGTAAGAATTAGAAGACCAAGACAACTGCTATGATAGAATATCTTCTTAGTTGATGCAAAGCCTGCATGTAACCTTCACAGTGATCACCCAAATCTACATGCCAACCTGCATGAGGGAAAACTTCACAAGTCCCCATAATTGGAGGAAGATTGATAGGCAATCAATGGCTTCTAAGGAAACAAATTCAATTTTCTCCAGCGATAAGTTTCTCAGTCTTATAGGTTCCTCATTGATAGGTTTCTCCAGTGATAGGTTTCCACTGATAGATTTCCCATTGATAGATTTCTCAATCTTAAGTGAACAGCCCTAAATACATGTACATATAAGCAACAATAATTGCACTCAATAGGCTGTGTGTGAGTACAAACACACACACACACGCACACACACGCACACACACACACATTTATGCAACAATAATTATAGGAGAAGAGGTCATGTATTTGAGAGGAGACGTTATGGGGACATCAGAGAATTTGGAGGAAGAAGGTAGAAAGTGATACAAATACAACATATTCACACATGACAGTCTCAAAAATAAAACATTAAAGTCAGATTTATAAACAAAACAAAACAAAACAAAACCTCCATCTTATCAAGCAGCCCTTCCTCCAGTCTTCCACCCAACAAACATTGGCACCCATGCAGCATGAAGTCACTCACATGCTGTGTTTTCTTATCCTTTCTTCTTTTCTTCAACAGATTAGCACCTGGAATAACAGTAGCAGGGGTGTGTTTGTTTAAGGTGTGTCTTCTGTAAATGAACAGACACTTTTTTATGACAATGAGAATGGAATAGATCCAGGTATTGAGTAGGTGTTTAATGAGCAACATAAATAGACAACTGAAAATGTTTAGAAAACATAAAGATTCCATTAATTTGCTTCAAAATAATTTTGCTTATTCCATTTAGCATATTCTGGGTGCTTAGAAAGTTTAATGCCACTGAATTTGATGAATTTCTAACATCCTTTTGTCTGTGAGTAAAAATGAAGTACAGTCTGTAATGAACATGGATTTGCTTCTTATTTCCTCTCTAGTTTTGTATTTTCATTCCTGTCCCACCCCACTGGACCAATGCTTAGAATGAAATGTGTCATAAACCACTCCCTAGGTGTGACAATTTTTTTTGATTGCTTGGTTAAGGTGGGCATAGTGTTGAAAGACTCTTGTGTGCTGAAGGGAAATCCTACCTGTGCTTAATGATGGCTGTTCACATTGTGATCCTGACTTGGTTGGTCAAGTAGCGTGAAGGCAGAGCTGCCATTCTGCCATAGCACAAAGCCCAATAGATATGTCTGTGGAGTGAGTGGGGAAATTGTTGTATGGCCAGTTTCACCACTAATATAGATTTGACTCTTCTACTAGTATAAAAAATAAACTGATAGGGAAAGCAAACCCAGTAACTTTACTGGAGATGTTTGTATGATTAGCTTACTTTAATAACAGCTGTTTTTACTATTTATCAGTTTTCATTTTAAAATAATTAAGCTTTGTTTTTCTTGTAGAAAGAGACCCTTGGGCATAAATTAAAAGAATGATACCTTAGCCATACATTCTTCTCGAGAGCTGTGAGAGATTGATTCTTCATGCATCCATCTGACATTCTTGGCGTGTATTTGTAAATGAACCACTGGTTTCATTTTGCTGTTGTTGTTGTTTGTTTGTTTATTTGTTGTTGTTTTAATGAGTAGCAGTATTTTAAGGCATACCATGAAACAGCATGTGATTGCATGTCTTCATGAAACAGCAAATAACAAGTATTTGTTTTCTTAGAGCTTTTGCTCTGCAGCACCTAACAAGGCTGGGTGGAGCCTCTTGACTGAGTCTTTGCATCATGCAGAGGATGAAAAGACATAATCCTCCCATTCACCTTGGTGTCAATTGTCCTGTAAATAAAGACAAGACAGGCCCAGTTAAACGTGCCTGTGATCATATGAAGGAGAGCTTTATTAAAAATATAAACAGTGCATCATGGGGCAGCACAATGTGGGATTTCTGCTTAGATAACCACAACTGTTTCCAATAAATCATTAAAGCATGCAAGAGAATTCTCTCAGGGTTAGGAATGAAATATCATCACAGAATCTAAGGTCTGTTAGAGCTTTCCTGATGGGCTCATAAAGGAGATTGTTTGAAAGTGTCTAATGTGATAATATGAATTTATCAGCTTCGTCTTATTTCTTTTATTTTGACACATATGGAAGATGTTGCTTTCTTTTGACACTCACAAGAGTTGTTCTTTTTATTAAAAATAATTCAACAGTAATGAGATTTGAGGAAACTCTCTTAGCAGATCTCTACAACAACAGGAAACTGGATCCTGATGACTCATAGTATCCTAGAATAAGTGACTGTGGGCATGTGCAATGTGTCCACATGTGGTGCTCAAGATCCACTCATCTCCATTTGTTTCTTCTAAACTGTATTGACTAACTCTTCTCTAGTCAACAAGTGTGCTGGTCTAAAACATGAACCCAGAAACAACTGCACTGCAGGGAGGAGCTGGAGACCCTAGTTCCATCTTAATATACCCTTTGCAGCTTAATACAATGGGTGTTACCACACTCCAGAACATACCAGTATTCCTCCAATATGCATAGGCATGGTGATGTCTTAGCAAGGCATGCAGATGAATGCAGAAGTACATGTGAGGAGTATGGTGACACAGAAATCAACCTGCTCATAGGTTTAGGTAAGGATTGTTCCTGCACCCAACATCAGGAAAACATATCCTCTGTTTGAAATGACAGCATTCTTCATAATGATTAGAAAGTATCTCTGTAGGCTTAGATATTTCAAAACCTAATTTGTGCAGGTTCTAATGCTTTGACCTCACTTCTTGCCTATTGTCCAAAGGTAGGTGAGAAAAGATAGTAAATAGGATAAGGGAATCTGGACCTGTTTAGAAGTGCTTTTGGGGGTAATTTCAATCTTTATCATCAGGATACCAACAGTTCAAAAGTGTCACCAAACATAAATCAGCAGTGGTGGTACAATCCAGCAGAAGCAACCAGGCCTCCACAGAATCAGCACAAATCAGATCAGAGTTGGCCAGAATACCAGGAGAGGTTCTCTGCCATGTCTCTCTCAACAAAGAGAAGATAAGTGAAGATACAAGACCAAGGAAGCATTGCATGGCTAACAATGGAAGTGCTCTGTCATTGTCTGTTGGGTTCTATTACACTCTCTCGAGACATCACCTTCTCTCACAGGTCTGCTTCAGCAAAACATTACATGAGTCAGCCTCAGGAAAACACCACATGACACAACCAGAAATGTCTACTTCATAACTCTTCACCTTTAATATAACATAATTTAATTATTTTGTCCCTCAATTTAATTCTAATGATTTTATCCAGTCTCATGGAATTCTGTAACAATTGTGTGACTTTTGTTGTAGTTGTTGTCTTCTGTAAAATGCAGAGGAAAAATAACATGTACCTCTTTGGAATATGAGAAGTGAATTAAAATGGTTAATATAAAATAGAATCAACAAAATGTATTACTTTTATTTCTTGGACAATTTGAAATTGGGGACACCTATGCAAGTAGATTATGACAGCTATCAGTGTCAGAAAGGCATAAAACTCTTCACTAACTGCAGTTCCACTCTGTCCAGATACTGTACCAGAATGCCCCACAAAAGGAGCAGCTTAAATGACAAAAACTTACTTTTCCCATAGCTCTGGAATCCATAATTTCATGATCAATGTGGTCTCAAAGTTCTTAATGGTTAGAACTATCCTGGAGCAGACTGTGAGCTTTTGTTCATGTCTCGCTCCACCTTTTCTGTGCTTTTCTCTCCTCCTCCTCATCTCTTGAGATCAAAAATTTTAACATACTTGGGTCCACCCATATGGCCTCAATTAACTGTAAGTACTGCTTCAAGAGGTCTGATTCCAAAGGAAGTACTACTAATAGTCAAGCTTCTGTTTAAGAATCCTGGGGAAAGTGACAGAATTTTGTTTATAGTTGTGATGTTTCAGTAAATACAAAATAAAGCATGTAACTTGGTCCATTATCACAATAATTTTCACTGCATGTGGAAAGATGGATAATGTATTCATTTGAATTGCACTGGAATTATGGTAGAATGAGTTGAAGCCAGAATGAGTCTTTCAATATTTTTGCTCTTGAATTGATGGTGTGTTGGCGTTAGACAGAATTTTGATGTTCCTTAATGATTTCTGTGGGAATTTTCTCAGTCACACAAGTTTTTATTTAACCTTGTGTTCATCTTGTAATGTTCAATTTATGCTTGAGAAACGTAGATACATAGAAAAAAATAAGTAAGGCTCTTCCCCAGTAGCAGCACTAGAGGGCTTCTGTGATGCCATCCATAATGTAAGCAAGAAGGTTTTGGTCTATTAATTCAGGAAACTTATATAGTATTGGGCCAATGTATGTTTCTATTTTGATTCATGTTGAGTCAGAAATATTATGAGAATTTAAGAAATTTCCAGAGGGTATTAGACTTTCCAATGAGAAGACTGAATTCTCCCAAGAAAAATATACCTTTCAGACAGACAGAGCTTCTGTAGACAGACAATATTGGAGACCAAAAGCAAATGGCTTTGCTAACATAAACAACACTTAGGAGAAAAGAAAAACTCCAATCATCCATTGGCATGGAAAACTACTTGTAAGGGACCTAATCCCATTAAATGCCTACAAATTTATTTCAATTTATTTTAAAGTAAAAATAAATGATATTTCTAAGGTGAAAATAATTTATTTCTAGACCAAATAAAGTTAAAAACTCAATGGTAGCAAATATCTGATAAGATTAGACTAAAACAGACAGCAAAAAAGTAAATGTTTTAATTGTTTAAGAAGAATTTAAATATTAATATATTAATATTTTTAGGATGAGAGGTCACAGTGAAAGTAGAAGTTCTTAGCCACAAAAGTTAAAATGGAACCCTTGTTTGATATAGTGTGGATAGTCTTGGAAAGGTCTAGAAAGAAATAAACACTTACTGAAGAGCTGAGAAAAGACCCAAAAGTCAGTCAGAATTTAATCTCCCAAGCTCCCATCTTGACTGTTTTTCAGCAGATGATTAGGAACCCAGAAGGCATCAGGGAGGGGGTCCCCCTGCTTTAAGAGTGCTAATTTCCTATTATGCCTCAATTACATTTATAAAGTTTTCCTTTCATGCCAGCCTAAATGGTTGTTGGAGTTATTAATTTTAATGTTTAATAAACCAGTTGCCATGGCAACGATCATATCACAGATGTTTCATTAAAGACTCTCCAAAGCATACACCTTTGTCAATATGTTATTTTGAACATTTCAAAAGATAAATACTGGGAAAAGGCAGCATAGCTCTCAGGTTGGAAGCTCATAATTTGTGTGACTATGCATGCAAAAGAATTTCAAACATACTAGTTAATACCAAGAGTATAATGCAGGGAAAGGTCAGAATGTAACTTATCACTCTTGCAAAGAAAGCATTAGGCCAGGAAATAGACTGGAATAGCATTGATGGAATGCATGTATGCCCCATGGTGATAACAATTTTTAGCCAAAATGCTGAAAGTGTTAGGCAATGTCTTTAAGGCCTATGAATTTCTTTGCTATTGGGTGATACTAATGGTACTTCCATCACTGGGCACAATCTCTTGGTATGGATAAGTCACTTACAGGGACATTTATATTTTTAAGTTATTACAGTCTTTATCTGTTGCCACATTTCCCACCAATCTTCAAGTAAAGGCTACCAAACTATTACAAAACCTTTAGTGTTTTTTTCCTAAATTAAGATGGCCATATTTCATAGACACATATTTTAATAATTAACTGTTTTTTGGCTCTAATTAATTTTTCCATGTTAATTCATAAAGTTGTTTTTTAAATATGTCAACTGAAATTTAATAAGAGCCATTGCAGAAACAACAGATCTAACTGATGGGAAGTGAGTATTTCACTGTTGTTATTATTTGTTCCTTTGTTCTTTTCCCCAATTAAACAACTTTTTTGGGAAAGCCAGGAATGGGTAAGTGGCAGTGGCAAACATATAAATGTGTGCTGAATCTTCCAATAACATATATCATCGGAGCCACACAGTGAGTATCTCTGCCTTAGCTCTCCTCTTAGCTATCTTCTGTGTTAAGTTGATGTGGAATTTTTTTGTTTGTACTAAGAAAGTCACAAATGAAGAGGAGACACAAAGTCCCCTTTTGGAAGACTGTAGTTTTCCCTTTGTGGAACAAAAGATTCCCAAGATTGCAATGAGAGATAAGTGAGGTTTTCATGAGTGTTTATACTTAGGGTCATAGGAAGAGATGGACACTTGTATAGAGAGTTTCACAGCACATGTGAGTTATAGCAAATTCTTCCTCTAACACTATGACAGAGATTGATAAGTTATGTTTTATGCTTCCCAGACACTGGAACCTTTGGCTCCTTCAAAATACCAGTTTGACCTGTGCTAACATCAGATGAATAATTTTGCAAAACAGAAACTGAAAATCTGTCTGTTTAAGGGCCCATGGCAAATTTCACTTAAAGCTCACAGCCAATCATCAGATTGAGCACGAGAAACCCAATGGAGAAGTTAGGGGAAGGACTGAAGGAGCTGAAGGGGTTTGCAACCCCATAGGAACAACAATATCAACTAACTGGACCACCCAGAGCTTCCAGAGACTAAGCCACCAACCAAAGAGTACACATGGAGGGACCCATGGCTCCAACTGCTTTTGTAGCAGAGGATTGCCATATCTTACATCTCCTTGTTCCTGTGGAGGTTTGATGTCCCAGTGTAGGGGAATGCTAGGGCGATGAGACAGGAGTGGGTGGGAGAGCTCCCTCATAGAAGCAGGGGGGAGGGGAATGGAATAGTGGGTTTGTGGAGGGGAAATCTGGAAGGGGAATAACATTTGAAATGTGAATAAATAAATTAACCAATGTAAATAATAAATAAATAAACTTTACTATAATACAAAAAAATGTGTTTTTTGTTTTTGTTTTTTGTTTTTTGTTTTGTTTTGTTTTTTTTTTTTTTTTTGGTTTTTTGAGACAGGGTTTCTCTGTGTAGCCCTGGCTGTCCTGGAACTCACTCTGTAGACCAGGCTGGCCTCGAACTCAGAAATCCGCCTGCCTCTGCCTCCTGAGTGCTGGCATTAAAGGTGTGTGCCACCACTGCCTGGCAAAAAATAATGTTTTAAGAATTTTATTCAAATCTGAAGGAAGAGTAAGCACAAGGCATTTATTTGTTCTTTAATGGGGAAAACAGCTCTTAGTGAGTTTAAATTATGACTGACATTCAAGAAAAAAAAATTAATTGCACTTTGGGCATCCTATGGTGCCTTTGGGTCTGTGTAAAGTGGACCTTTACTTCCTCCCAGAAAGACTATAGACCTACTTACTCATCAGAAAACTGATTTTTAAAAAAAAATAGATAATCAAATAAATGAATTCAAAATAAAAGTTGATTAAAAAATAGAATGTCCTGTACCTAGTAAAGTACCAATCTATGCACAAGCATCATAAACAAATTCTAGCATGCTTTACTTGGAAGAATATAGTGGTCTATTAAATTAATCATTCTAGAGAAGAGGAATCAATGACTTGGGGAAAAGGATTGGTCAATATTTCAACATTTCAAAAACAATGTGGGGGAAGTTTTATGTCTTTTATTATGTTTTGTAATTGAGTTGGTATTACAAGTGACCAACTGGAGATGAGGTAGGCTATGGTACATAAAATACCTCCCACTTACATATTAGAGCCTTGGTCCAAACTGATGGTACCATGGTGAAGTGACCTGATTATGAAGCAGTAACCTTGTGAATGTGCTTTTTGACTAATGAGTTCATAGCAGAATGGGTTTGGTTGAAAGTGTTTGCTTTTCAAAGGCACCTTTTTCTGGGCCAACTCTTCCTCTCCTCTCTCCATCTTCTTCCAGCTTAGCTGTAGCCACACCCTCTGCCATAATGTTTTCCTCTCCCACACACCCCAAAACACAAAGCTAAGTGACTGTAGACTGAAACCTAAGAAACTCTAAGCCTAATTTAATTTTTAATTGTTTTTATCTTTATTTGGTTTAATTATTTTTAATTTGATTTACTTAAGTTACTCTGTCACACTGAAATGACTCTAACTAATACAGGCATCTCTGCCAGGGTTGGTGTAGTTTGTACATCTGCTGTGTGGCCTGCATTCTTTCTCAAGGCTTTGCAAGGAGTTGAAGATACATATTTACAACCAGAAGAGAGCTATAGTTTGTAATAACTGAGTATACTAAATCTGATTGACTCATTATTTATTTTTGTGTGGAGATATATAAAAATTTAGGTAGATACTACATTTTCTATATTATCCAAAATGAGGTGGGTTTTGATTTGTGTGTGTGTGTGTGTGTGTGTGTGTGTGTGTGTGTTCTCTAAGAGGCAAAACATTAGGATCATTAGCTGAGGGGGTTTGCAGCCACATGGGAGGAACAACAGTGTCAACAAGCCAGACACACTCCCCACCCCAGCCCCCACCCCCGGGAGCTCCCAGGGACTGGACCACCAACCAAAGAGTACACATGGAAGGACCCATGGCTCCAGCCACATAGGTGGCAGAGGATGGCCTTGTTGGACATCAGTGGGAGGAGGGGCCCTTTGTCCTGAGGTGCTTCGATACCCCAGTGTAGGGAAATGCCAGGGCTGGAGGGCAGGAGTGGGTGGGTGGGTGGGAGATCACGCTCATAGAGGCTGGGAGTGGGATGATGGGATGGGAGTTTCTGAAGGGGGGGGCTGGAAAGGGGATAATATTTGGAATGTAAATAAAGAAAATATCCAATAAAAAAAATAAAGAAAATTTAATTTACTTCTAAAAATGGACACAGAAGAATATCTTTTTCTCATATTGTAGAAATCTAAGCAATTTCTCCAAATAGCGAAAACATTCATTTTTCACTTTTGTAAATAGTACTGATAATGTTGAATGTCTTTTTCTTCTTCATCAAATGTGCAAAGACATTCTGACAACATAGCCCCCACCCTTTTCCTTCTTACAGTCTAACCAATACCACGGCTATAACTGAATACTTATCTCCTTCAAAATGTTTGTTTAAGCAATGAATTTCTGTGTCTTTGAAAATATAATAAATGGTTTTGTTACATCTACAAACTCAAGATAGACAAGTATGCCTTGTTAATAGTAGTTTAAAGCCATCCCATGGTTTTGCTATTATGTGTATAAGAAAATATCCTGTCATCAGCATTATCAGTAGTTACTCCATGATGAGGGACTGCTCCATGCTATCTATAAAACTATCAGAGACCTAGAGCTCCTGAATAAACAGGAGACTCTCTGCATTGACCCTTGGGATGACATTGTTCCTAATGACACCTGAGATCCAAGTGCGGGGATGTATCTGGTGCCATCGAACATGAAGTAGTGGTGTTTTGGAATCTTTTTCCTTAAGTTTGTAATGCATGTTTTAATTTTTTCCCCCTCATAGCGTCTCTAAATTTCCTGGAATACTCACTGGAGTTGGTCGAGTTTATTCTCATTTTTTAGACCCCGTGCCCAAGTCACGTAATCCTAAAATGACAACTTTTGATCTGAGATTGGCTTATGCTAATAGCATAAGTTTGCTTAAGGCCCAAACCACTATTTAAAACCTTGTCTTGAAGTATAATTTATTGTCACACTGAGAAATATTATTTCTCAGTTATTTTTCCCTTTTTCTTCTTGAGGATATTTTTGGGCACTTCTTATCTTGATATTGGTATTAACCTCTCACTCTTACTTTATTTTGGTTACTTCTCCATTGTTCATAAGAATATTTTTGAATTTATATCTCACTATCATTTTTGTTTGAAGAAAAGGAAAAGAGTTGGTTATACCTGTAAGCCAGAGTTTTGATCCATTAACATTACTAAGTATGTGTATGATTAGACTAAACTTGTTTCTGATACTTCAGCTTCCTAATACACTGCTGAGAACACAGAATCAATCCCAAACCATGAAACAGCATCCATTATCTTAGTTGACAGGTGTTGTATCAGCTTCAGATATCATTGTTCTGTCTCTTGCGTTCCAGGCACCAAGAGAACAAGCTGATTAGGTAAATCTTTGATCTCTATACTGCACTATGTTGATCACTATATAACATAATTCTTTTTAGATATGATGAGACATATAGATGGCCAACTACTAAGGAGGCACAATAGCCTGGAAACACACCCCAAGAAGCTCCTCTATGTCTGAGTCATGCTCCCTACACTTGCAATTCTGTGGATTAAAATCTGTGTGGTAATCCATTCTGAGTTAAAATTCAACAAGAATCTTGTGGTTAGTAGCTTTGCTCTTTGAGAATATATCTCATTTCAGGACACATTTACATGGGACCCATGATGTATACTCCTCCTCTCCTCTCTCTCTCTCTCTCTCTCTCTCTCTCTCTCTCTCTCTCTCTCTCCTTTCTTATTTTTTCCTTATCATTTTCATGCAACAAGGAAAAATATGTTTTGATAAATAGCTACCTTAGTTTCGAAAGTAGAAAAGGAATGATAACCTAAGGCCTAGAAGTGTTTAAAATAGAGGATACAGCGACAGTTCCATCTCACATTCCACTGCAACATTTCTAACATTATTTCACTTATATTTCAATCTACTATTACTCCACTTAAAAGAAAAATAACCACATAATCAGGAGAAATCAACAGATGGGCAGTAACGGATGTGTTTTAATGTGTCTGACCCACTTAGCACTCACAATCACATGATAAATTAGAAGAGCAAGGAGAGCTGATTTCTCTGACTTTTTCCACAGAAGAACTGATCAATAGCAATTACAGAGATTGTCAGACCAGGAATTTGTTAGAATGTTTTCGTTTATAAGTGGAAGAAACCCCAACTGAAGTTTCCTTAAGTCAAATAAAAGTGAAAAAACTGTTATGAGTGACAGTTCATTGTGACATCTTTTTTTATTTCAGAGATTGTGTGTGTGAGTGTGTGTGTGTGTGTGTGTGTGTGTGTGTGTGTGTATACAGGTATCCATGGGTGCTCAAAAATGGCGTCGAAACCCATGGAGCTAGGGTCACAGGCTATTGTGAGATGACTTATGTGGGAACTGGAAACCAAAACAGAACTATGGTCCTTTGTAAAAGTATCAAATGATTTTAACTGCTAAGCCATCTCACCAGCTGCTGTGAATATAGGTATTTAAAAATGATTTAAGAAAAAACAACAAAAATAACAACAACAAAAGTGGCCACAGCCAGCATATTATTTTCCTGCTTTGCCACCTACTGGTAAGGATTAAAGGTATGTTGTAGACCCTATTTATGGAGAGGAATCATTTCCAGGTAGAATTAGCTGATACCCCAGAACCAATTTATACTGCTTTGTGTACTTTAACTATAAGACTGTTCTTGCTTCTGATGGTCAGAGACAAGGATAGTGTTGATTCTTATTATGTTGTCTCTCCTGAGTCTGTGTCAATAGTTTCAGTACCTTAACAGACTAATGCCTGGTCGGGGTTGAGGAAGAGACAGGCAAAACAGGGAGACGAAGATGGTTCCTAAAGCAGTTTACAGGACTTCTCTCACTACAGGACAACCCCTGTTGAAGCTAGAAAGGTATAAACCTTGGTTAGAAATGATAATTATTTAAATATACTTGTATTTCTAGCTCTGTTAATCCCAGCCATTTGCCACTTCATAAACATTAATCCAATAGCCATGTTTTGAAGAGTGGTCCTTTCTTATAGCCACCCTAAAAGATGACAGTAACTGCTGCATTTTAGAACTAAAAAGAAATTGAAATACAGATATGAAAAATTAATTGGCTGTGTAAATGTCCCAGGAAATAATCTACTTGCAGTACAAGCAGGAAGAATTGAGCTCGCATCTATAGGACACCTGTAAATTTGGACATGGTAACAAGCACATCTCTAAACCAGAGTTACTACACAAGGCAGGAAGCAGAGATAGGAGAAGAGCTGTGAGCCCATAGGCCATGTACCCTGTCATCTTCAGAGATGGACAAAAAACTTCTATAAAGTCAAGGTAGGGGCTGACATCAGAGTTGTCATCTGAGCTCCATACGTAGCATCTGAGCAACCACACACACATAGCATCTCCACACCTCCACACAGAAACATGCACACACATGCATCTGGATAGCTCTGACAACTTTAATTAATCTGGTAAGATCCTATAGCTGGTGAATGGAAAAATAGGAAGTTAGACATAATACTGCCTGACTGAAGAGTCTGTAACCATGTTTATATAAACAGTATAGATCGTGCCTGGCATAAGACAGGTCCAACCCTGTTCTACCTCTAAATGACTGGACTTTATTTGAGGTATCTCCTTAAATCTGATATATTTAACTTAGATAATGCTAAAACATTTAAAATTACAGTCCCTATAGGGGCAGGTACCTTTAAAACTTTATTCTTCTTCAATTGGCAGTACTCTCATTTTGCAAGCTGATCCACACTAATTACATAAAGAAGTTTGGGGGATTTTTTTCATCTGTTCTTGAGTCAAAGTTTAACTATGTAACCCTGGCTGGACTGAAATTCACAAAGATCACCAGCTTCTCCCTCCTGAGTGTAGGGATTAAAGCTGTATGCCACTATGCCTGACTCTGTTTTAAGCAGGTTTAATTGAGTCACCTGTCCTTTCTCAGTGATTTTTAACTCTCTTTTGTCAGTTCACTGGACCAAAGTCCATCAGCTTTAATGAGAAGGGATTTGATACTGTGTCTTGAGTGTGTTTCATACACTGTTCTTCTGCCCCTACTTTTTGAACTAATTTCCTGCTGAATTTATCCCTGAGCCAGGCTGGGTTCCACAGATCTAGCAATGTGGTCAAAGAAAAGGATCTTCACAAAACCAATTTCTATAGAGCCAGGACTTTCAAAGACAACATGGCAGTGAGTGTTTGCCCTTTCCTTGTTTGTGAGTTGATGCCAGTGAGAGGTATGAAAGTGAGCCTATGCATCTATGCCAGAGACTGATGAGAGAGGTTCAGCCTCATCTAGGGATAGGTTCACTCTCTTTCCTTTGTGTGCAGGAATAAGTGTTCCCAGGCTTCACTTCTGGTGAAGTGAAGGTAGAGTCATCAAAAATGTTCCATCTAGTTCAGATAGCTAATTACCCAATCTGCACATAGTTATGATGTCTTTGGGATGGTCAAGAAATCCTAAACTGGCATCAGTTGGATTTTCTTCTGGGAAAACACTATACTCTACTTGATTTTGTAAGGCTCCTCTTACTTGTGTAGTCTAAGGTATTCTTTGAGTTTCTCATCCTTAAAAATGTACATTTTTCAATATAATTAATTTCTTCTCTGACAGATGAATAAAAAGTAGTAAACAGAAATTGGTTTGTTGTGTCTAAGTGTTAAATAAATATAAAAGTGGTAGACATGGGTAAACAGTACTAGGTCTGTCAGTTTTGGCCTATTTTGTGAGCACCTAATTGCTGAGCATTTTATATATATTAAATGACTTATAGACTATTGAAACATAGAAATAGGATTGAAAGAGCCTCTTTCTTCATCTTATTGATGGAACCATATTCTATTGCTGATGTTACAGAGATTTTTAGATAGCAAATCACACTTAGTGACCCATGGGCAAATATTTCAAAGTCCGTCAACTTTTCATAATGTAACTAAAATGTGTATTGTTGCTACAACTAAGGCAATAAACACAATAGGGAATGGTACAAGATCTACTTAAAAAATGATTTCCATGTATATTGTGAAAGTAAGGATTTGATATTGAACTTGATGAAGAGAACATTGTTTCTTGTTCATTTGCAGAACATATTCACTTAAGCCACTTAGTTCCTAAACAATATTTAGTTTGAAATAAACATTATACCGCTTAATAGTTTCATATTTTTAATTTTTGTTTATCTTTGAATTGATAAAAACCAAATGTTTGAACCCTCCCATTTTTGTCAAACATGAATTACTAAGTGAGGACTTATTAGTCAATCCTTGTTTCGGGAATTATATAGTCATCTGATGAGATCAATACTAATCTTTCCATTTAATCACTATAAATGCTAAATGCTACAGAATTATGATATTTTATTTTCTTGTTCTGTGAAAGTTCATTTATGTAGCTCAGAATTAATTAAAACATGCATTTTCTACTTTATTCTTTAAGTTTTCATTCTCTTTGTTGCTATTCTACATTTAGGTCTGGAAAATAATAAAGTTGTTATTTAGAAATAAGTGAGGCTTATGTTTTAGGAGAGACAAATAGGGATGCATTTCTCCACAGGGTCCTTGCTACATTCTCTTAGCAACCAAATCACTCCCAATTTCTTGGTGTATAAATTCAATGTGATCAGTACAAACATACAAGCTGGCAAGATCTGGGCAGTTGAAGCTCATTGCTTTACAATGTCTTTGTTTAAAATCTTTCATAATTCATCCTCAGAAATGGCCCTCTTAGTAATTAGTTACCTTTAATGTCTTCATTTTCATTTAAATGTTCAATGATCAGGATAATTAGAATTAATTTGGCATTGTCATCTTATGGTAATGAAGCTTCTGCCACTTATCAGGGGCATCCAGCAGGCACAGTGTTAGAGAAAGTGCTACTCCTCACACTTCCACACTGGCTGATGGGCTTCAGTTAAAGTGGTAACAGTGGGACCTGGCCAGACTCCAGGTTAAATTTATGCCACTTTTGTTGGATGATCTTGAACAGTCAAGCTGGTGTTCTTGCCCTATTCTTAATCAGCAGAGTTAACAATTCTGTCTCCACTCTTCTGAGTCTTTTACCATGCAACATCACTCCCACCAATAGAAGGAGGAATCTCTTTGAGTTTAGCTGAAACTGATAGAAGCTTATCAAAACTGCTTTGAAAATTACATGAATCTAGAAAAATTAAAGCTCAAGAAACTTTGAATCAAACAGCCTAGGATAAAGAAATTGCACCCACAAAATTTCAAACGGAAACTCTTTCTCTCTGCCTGGTGTTGATTCCTCGGTACCTTTATGCAAAACCACGCATCTACCTCCAAAGCAGGATGGGCAGGTCTTTCACCATCAACTTTCTCTCTCTTACTCTTGGAAAGATGTGGGTAAGAAGGGGTTAACTGAGTACAAAGCAGGGGTGAGAAATCCTAAAGATTTTAGCCTTGCAAAATGTATGTAAGGCTGCCTCCAGAAAAATACACAAGTGTCTAAGTCAGATTCCTGTTCTTAAAGGCAGTGGATTTTTCTCTGCTCGATTATACACTTTGCTTGTATGTGTCTTCTTGATGAGTAAAGATGTGTTATTCATATGCCTATTAATTTAAATTATTATCATTGATAAAGTATACTTATTCATGAAGATAAATGTTTACTTTCAATGACTATAATTATAATGTCTTTTTTAAGAATGAGAATACCACACTAAACTTGTTAGCTTATTAAACACTTCCTTTTTCTAATGATTTTTGGGTAAGATAGTTGGAAAGGGCAGAGCTTAGCATTTCCCTCTGTATTTATTTTGATATTGGTGAGATTTACAGTCATGTTGAATCTGAATGGACCAATAATTAATTGGCTAGAATCTTCACATTTGTCTATCATCTAAGGGTTCAGCTGGGAGCACATGTGTCACATCCACCTGCCTATGTAAATGTGACAGTCTCAGAGAAATAGAATCTCTGCCAATGGATGAACCTTGAAGAGTGTCCTAAGACATGTCAAGGCAGATGTATGTCTCCCAGTGAGAATAGTTTGGGAAGTTATATTTCTTCTGATCAGCAGGGTGAAGTGGAAGGTTGCCTGTTCCTCTAATGGATTAGATATCAACTTCATCTATTCCTTGGAGTGGGTAGTGAGATAGGGAGCCACAACCCTTTGCAAATCTTTTAAAATCACTAGAATAGGCAAAAGCTGAGAATTTCTGTACTCAAATAGAAAAGTACCTTAAAATTCCCTACGCATCACCATACAGAAATAATTTAGGGCAACACAAGTTAGCTAAGAAGGACAGCTTTAGATGCACTTTGGTGAAAGGCAGAGAGAAATGTCTTCGATTATGTGAATTTTTGCTTGGAAGCCAGTCCATAAAGGCAAGCATGAGCCAGTTATTTATTTGACTTTTTAGTACCTACTCTGAATGGAGTGACATCACATCTTGGCACATTGAAGACTACCACAGTGGAATATTTACACCCTAGAAATTTGAAGAAACTAAGGAAACCACAGTGTCCCTTTCCTCAAAGATTCATTTGCTAAATGGTTAGCAGTACAGTATTAGAAATAAGACAATCTAGAAGTTAGCTAAAGAGACCCTGTATGTGACTAACACTGCCTGTTCTAGGATAAACATATATAGAAAGGAGCCCATTTTAGAATAGCTCACGAAAAGAGTGCTCCTAATCATGAGAAAACATTGAACTCTCTAGACTTAAATAATTTAAAACTGAGAAACAGAAAGGTGGCCTTTCTAATAGGTCAGAATATACATATTTTGTGAATTTATAAATTTTTAAATTTTTGTTTTTGATATTATGACATAATCCTAACATTTCTCCTTTCATTTTCCTTCCTTAAAAACCTTCCACATACCCCTCCCCACTCTCCCTCAAATTTATATCCTCTTTATTCATTAATTGTTACTGAGTACATATATGAATATACATACACATTCCTAAATATAACCGGTTCAGTTGCATAATTGAGGAGAAGAGACTTTGACAGTTTGCAACAAAATAGCCCACTTTAAAGATATTACATAATAACAAGGCTATTTTTGGAATTAATGAATTATGTTATTTGATATATGCAGTATTCAATGAAAAAAGTGAAATAATATATTTAAACTGTAAATATCTGTTGCTATTTTTCTTAATTCGGGGTCTAACTTGCAGCTTATATGAAAGATATTTTTGATACAATTTTATAAGTATTGCTAATATTTTGTTTTAAAAATTATATCTTATTTCCTGTGATGCTGAAGATTGTATATGCAGAGACTTATGCAGGGTAGGTAAACACCATGCCTTTGAGTCACTTCCCAGCCTTTATTATTGTTTATCACAATAACCACCTATGCCTTTCCCACAATTTTTAAGCATGATGAAAGTCTTCTATATATTATCAATGAGAGAAAGAGAGCCACCTTATCGGTGACACCTTCTCAGTCAATTTGTTTTTAATTACAGTGAAACAATAAAACAAGTTAAAAATCCAGACCGACTAGAAGGATACTAGAAGTTCCACACCTTTATTATTATTAAGCAGCAGTATCTAATATTATAATGTGGAATAGATAAGTGAGTCAAAGGAAAGAATAGAAAATGAGCATGTAACATTGCTAGTTGTAGACACAAAATGATGAAATTTTGCGAAGAAATGAGAGTCAGTGTACATATGTTCTAATTGCATGTGTATGGTTATGAGCCTTCTCTGCTCTATACAAAAGTTATATGTATCTCAAACAGCTGTGTCATAGCTATGAGCTGGCATCCTGATACACACTCATGTTACTTAAGATTGTCACCATTATTTCAATGAATTTCAGCTCAACAGAAACTTTGCTATAGTTGTCTTAGCTATTTTTCTCCAGTATATTATGGGACACATTGATTTTAAGACTCTGATGAAATTGCCTTGCAATAGAAAAGGAGGAAATGAGTAACACAATCTAGGAGCTCAATTAGCATTTTCTGTATCCATGAGTAAGGAGCATTCAAAACATGTAAAAGACATCAGACAATACTGCTATGCCTGACCACTTTAGAAGCACTCCAGTCCTGGTACTTAGAAGGCAGAGGCAGGTGGATCTCCATGAATTTGAGGCCAGCCTATTACACATAGTGAGCGAAGGCTTCATAGTTAAACCCAATTTTATGAAAGCCAAAAACTAGGAAAAATGCATATTACTAAGGTGTTTTTATAAGTGTTTGTATAAATCCATAGTCACAGCAGTTATGAATACAGGTTTACCCTCAGTCACTGCTAGGCCTATGCTTTCTGGATAACCACTGAAAGCCCTGGATGTGGTTTCTCATCAAAATCCCACTTGTTGGATTTTGTAGAATAGTTAAGAAATGCAACTTTAAATTTTGTACTGTTCCTGGATTATATGACCATCAAGCATCAGAAGAAAGGAACATTTCTTCCTACTTGGGAAATTTAACCTGTGTTTAGTTCCAAGTAGCCTAAACTCTAAATCCAATTGCTGTAATGTTTATGTATACATATGTATGTGACACACACACACACACACACACACACATATATGATAGCTTAAGGTTAGATTCTCTTAAAAGCTGGTTGTTATGACACCTATGCAGGATTCAGCATTGACTCCAACTTAAGACTGGTACATAAAATTACTGCTATTTAAGGAAACACACTCAGAAACAGCAATGAGAGAGTAAGTATAGCAACTTTGATAAATAAAAGGTAGCTCCAAATTTCAGCTTTCTGTCACCCTTTGGTTTCTTTCCTTCAGATGTATTTTCTGTGGTAGCATCAGTTATAATTAAACACCTCAATATGTCATCACCCTCTGGTTATCTGGCCATATGGTATTATTTCTTTATTATTCATTTTGCTCTAGTTCTCAGACAAGCCACATGTGTCACAAATAACTCCATTAATAAGGTACTAGAAAATGTTACTGGTGCTCATCCATTATTACATGGATAGACTTTTTTCATGTTTATTTACCTGGCATAGTCTTTTGGATTTGGCCATCTATCTAAACACTGGGACTTCTTTTCTGCTCTCTCAAATTATCTACTGTTTTTGGGGTTCTTCCAACCTTAAACCACAACTACTTGTTCATTCTTAGAACATAGCATTTTCACTGGCTGAACCAAGACCTGGTTGTATATGTGTTTGGGGCCTTATATCAGCTGGTGTAAGCTGCCTGATTGGTGGTCCAGTATCTGAGAGATCTCAGGGGTCCAGGTTATTTGAGACTACAGGTCCTCCTACAGCATTGCCCTCCTCCTCAGCTTCTTCCAGCTTTTCTCTAATTCAACCACAGGGGTCAGCAGCTTCTGTCCACTGGTTGGGTGTAAATATCTGTATCTGATTCTTTCAGCTGCTTGTTGGGTCTTTCAGAGGGCAGTCATAATAGGTCCCTTTTTGTTAGCACTCCATAACCTCCTTAATAGTGTCAGGCCTTGGGACCTCCCCTTGAGCTGGATCCCACTTTGGGCCTATTTTTGGTACTTCTTTTTCTCAGACTCTTCTCCATTTTTTTATTCCTGCAGTTCTTTCAGACAGAAACAATTATGGGTCAGAGCTTTTGACTGTGGAATGGCAACTCCCTCCCTCACTTGATGCCCTGTCTTTCTGCTGGAGGTGGTCTCTGTAAGTTCCCTCTCCCAAATGTAGGGCATTTCATCTAAGATCCCTCCCTCTGAGTCCTGAGAGTCTCTCACCTCCCAGGTCTCTGGTACATTCTGGAGAGACCCCCCCAACTCCTACTTCCTGAGGTGAGGTTGCCTGTTTCCATTCTTTCTGCTGGCCCTCAGGTCTTTGTTCTTCTTTTCCCCCACCCCATATCTGATCATGTCCTCTCAGTAACTTAATCACAATCTTCATAATGACAACTACTATATGTTCATGTCCTGTGGACATGTTTTTCTTTCATGCAAAGGCTTCTCTAAAAAAGATTTGCTATTATATATACCTGGTCATTCTGGTATTTCAACTTCAGCAAGCCAAAATTTGGACAGGTGCTTTTTAATTAAAGCCCCTTGTTCTTTGGGACTGGAGGTATGGGTCTACATTATGAGCATGTAATGTTCTCACAGAAGACCTGAGTTTGTTTTCCAGTGGGTTTCTAGCATTCATATCATATGACTAATAATTGTCTGAAGTTCCAGCTCCAAAAAAATTTGACACCCTTTCTGGAATTTATGGACGCCTACACTCACACTTTCACACATAGACATATATACATAATTAAGAAGGGATTTGCTTATTCTTCTATATTAACTACCTCAGTTATGGACACTGATCAATAATGCTGTTTCTCATCCTTAGAATGATCTTTGCTCACAAACATCCATGCCTCTACCTGGTAATGGCTTGCTCATTATTCTAAAATTTAGTTCTCATACACCTTTGTCCACATTCTGGTAAGGTTTCAGAAGATTATCTAGACCATTTTTGCACCTGTGCTGTGTTCACTAACACTTGTCAAATGGCAACTTTGGTCTCTAGAAGCAACAAATGTGATATTTTCATATTTTACTCATTAGGCTGTATTGAGTATACTATATTTGCAGAGCCATGTTTTAAAGAATTTTTAACTGTGATCTAATTTTAATTATGCCCTGATATTGAGTGAAGAACTATATAACCCCTGTGACCATATCTTGATATCCTGATCTCTAAATCGATGGTATTAGAAGCTGACTCTTATGTGACTGAATTAATGTCTTTTTCTAGTAGATCTTAGAATGACATGTAACCTATTTTACTGTTTTATGACAGTTGAAGAAAAATTGCTGTTAACCAAGCAGGACACAGGCAGTTTTTAAAATCCAAATATCAACAGCTTAACATTTATTTTCCCATAATTCACAATTATTAGAAATACATTAATTTTATACATTAATCTCTCAAATAATTATTTTTATGATAATGCACACATATATTCACATATAAATATTATAGTGAGGTGTAGAGGCACTGTTGTAGTAAGTATCTAAAGCATAGAAGTAATTTTATATCTGGGCTTTTAGAAACTGAAAGAGTCTTGAAGTACAAGGTGTGATTCATCACATACTAAGGAAAGCCTTGGTACTGTACTCTGTGAAGTTCTGGGGAGGACTTAGAAGTAAGAGAGTTGTAGAGAATACCTCACCCTGCCTCACACTTACATAGACATGACTGTTAACTGAGCCATATTTTGAGTCTTAGACAAAATTAAGAAGACATGTTATTTTCTTCCTTTTAAAAAAAATTCAAATTAGATTTTTTTCATTCAATATATTCTAAGTCTAGGTTCCCCTTTTCCAATTCCTCTCACACACACCCCATTCTCTCTCTCTCTTTCTCTCTCTCTCATTAGAAAACAGACAAGTATTATAGAAAAGAAAAAATAAAATAAGATAAAAGTAAAATAAAGAAAACAGAATAGGACAAAACAAACAAATGAGCAGGCAGAAAAGGAACTAGAGTAATAAGACAACTTATGGAGATCAAGGAAACAGGAATAAGAAAGGAAGAACTCAAACTAATTTTTGCGTAAGAACTCATGATTAGAAAGGGGAGTTCACAACTTTCTAAAGTAAGGTTATAAATGGAGAAGGGTCTTATATATACCCAAATGTGTGTGGAAGGCAGAACTTTGAGTAGTTAAGCTGAATATAATGAGGTAATTTTAAACGGTTTTGTGGAACAGCTTTGTTCCTTGTTTCTATTTAAGGTAAAATATTTTAAAAGAGAAGTGGAATTATTATCCACAAGAGAAATAAAACTTATACATTTATTGTTCTTATAAATTATATTTTTAAACAATTCTTGGAACAGATACTTAAGTAATTTCTACAATGGAAAGCATACTAAAGATGTGACCAAATGAATATCTGAGAAGAAAATAATCGATCTACCTGTCTTGAGAAAAAACAGGGTGTACCTTTTTTTTTTTAATTTTTGTTTTTTATTATTTACATTTCAAATATTTACCCCTTCCCGGGTATCCCCTTTGGAAACTCCCTGTTCCATTCCCCCTCCCCCTAAATTATTGAAAGCATTATTAGCTTGGAGTACAAGATGCAAAAGATGGAGTCCCATTATGAGGACAAGACCACAACACAGACCTTCCAGTTCAGAGCCCATTGGAATCATGGGAAAAACTGTCATTGACACTTGGAATGAAGGCTTGAAGAACTATCTGATAATAACCAAATGCATGGAAATCCACAGATAGACACATGAAATCCATTTAGTTAGATATAGTTGCCTGAAGGCTTGCGGATCTAATGCTTACTTGACAAAGCTATAGAAGCACTCACCCATGAAGGTAGCTAGTATGTAGAACATGAAGACAAAGAGTATTAATCATTAGCCTTGTGGTTAATGTTTTTTTCAACATTAGGTCACAGATGATCTAGGGATTTCTTCATTTATTTTTTCCATTTTTCCTGTTTGGAATAGGATTATGTGCCCTGTGCTTGTCTTACTTTAGTATTGGTGAATTCTTGATATGTCAACCATTGGTTCATAATTGAGAGAATCTATTGTAACTAGAAACTGATTCATATTTGAGTTAGGTGATATTTCAATGATATTTTGAATTTTTGACTCTGGTTCTAATAGTAAATTAAGGTTTTGGCATAGAGGGACGAAAGAGAAGTGAGAATGCTGTAATTATTATCTCAAAAAGTAAAAGATCTATTTACTACCACAAAGAGCAAATACAATACACATGTGTTTACGCACTCCCTGAATACTTAAGACAATTATGATTTAAGTTAGTGGTCCTTCTTTAAAGAGTGTTTTACAGTGAATTGGTAATTATAAAGCTGTCTCCAATCTAGACACTGGTGTGAATGCCATTTTGAACTTTTGTGTGAATTCTTGATTAGAGAATTATCTAAAAGAAAAAAATTCAGATATTCTACAAGAAAAGAAGTTCCAAATAAAGCAAATGCAAAAGCAAGCATGTTCACTATGAGGTGTATAATGTCTTGGGAGACCCATGAATTAATTTGCATGTGAAAAAAATGCTAAAAGTTTTGATTCTGAGTTAGAAGATGTTGTTTTGTAGAATGTGTGAAAGCAACTATTTTTCCACAAATAAAATAATTGTGTGTTTACCTAAATGAAGAAAAAATGGCTTATAGTACCTGGTTGACAAAAGTTATATTCCAGTTGCAATATTTTATTCTATCATATCTTCACATTTCTTTACAGGATAAAATGAGAAATAGTCTAGTTCAGCAAATGCACACATACACACACGTGGAGTTTAAAATATATTGAATGCATAATATTAAAATGTCTATGTATCTGTGTCTGTTTAATATTCTGCTTATGATTTTTACATGGCCTTTGATTTCTTGAATTTTGAACAAAAATGTAAATATCCCCAGAAATTTGTTCTACTATTATCAAAAAAGTTAATGAACTCTGATACACAAAGCATGATCATTTTTGTATTAGCTTGGAGTTTTTTAAAAAGTTAATTATTCATTCTTTTCAAGATATACACTTAAGTTGCTTTAATTTGATAAGAAGAATGAACTATATTTTAAAATTATGATTAAAATATACATATACAATCTTTTAAGATATGTTTAATTCTCCATATTCTCCTATACTTAGCCCTGGAAGTTAAAAAATGATATTAGATGAATAAGTTAATGGATGTGCTTATATGTATTAATTTACTCCTCCATTAAATAAAATAGACAATCATACATACTTACATTTAGCAATATCTTGATGTATGTACTACTTTCTTTCCTGTTTGATACTGCATTGCAAACACAATTTAAGGAAAGAGCTTCATTGTGGCTTCAAGTTGAACGGTACTTTTCACCACTGCAGCTGAGTCATAGATAGCTACACGTGCTTGGATGAACTGGTCAAACTGCATTCAAAGTCAGAAAGAAGACAGTATATAGTTTCCATGCCCTATAAGCTTTATTTATTTATTTTTTTCCTTTTGTTTAAGTCAAGATAACCATCTCATTGGCTGGTACATCCCACAGCTAAGCGGAATGTTCTTGTTGACTTTACGAAATCTGGAGACTTTCACACAGGCATACCTGGAGATTCATGAAAATGAGATAACACTAGACCAGCATGCAGGAGGCTTGTTTCCTACTTAGTTAATTTTAGGTGCTGTCAGGCAAATAATATTCATAATTGCATTATTTTCATATGCATCCCATTTAAGTAAATTATGACTCTTGCAAATATCACTATGCATATTTATGTTCTGTACACATATTTTGTATAAATATTAAGAATATAAATGCACATGTGTGTGTGTGTGTTTGAGTGTGTGACAACAATTAATAAAAATAGGCTAGGGATTTGAGAGTAAGGAAGTTTATGTGAGAGAGTTTGGAGGAAGAAAAGTGAAGTGCAAAATGTATTTTAATGTCAAAAACAGAAAAGTAATAAAAATAACAGTATGTGAAGTTTAGAACTGTCCTATCAAGGTTTTTAAATAATTATGTTGGAATTTTGGGCAGGGATAGTATTGAATCTGTAGACTACTTTTGGTGAGATGGCCATGTTTACTATGTTAATTCTACTGGACAATAAACATGCGATATCTTTCCATCTTTTGATATCTTCTTCAATTTCCTACCTCAAAACTTGAACTTTTATCATGCAAATCTTTCACTTGCTTGGTTAAAGTTACCTTAAGGTATTTTATATTATTTAAGGCTATTGTGAAAAGAGTTGCCGGGCAGTGGTGGCGCACGCCTTTAATCCCAGCACTTGGGAGGCAGAAGCAGGTGGATTTCTGATTTCGAGGCCAGCCTGGTCTACAGAGTGAGTTCTAGGACAGCCAGGGCTATACAGAGAAACACTGTCTGGAAAAAAAAAAGAAGAAGAAAAAAGTGTTGTTTCCTTAATTTCTGTCTCTGTTTATTATTTGTTTTTTATTGTTGTTGTTGTTGTTTCTCTCTGTGTGTGTGTTATTGCTTTGTTTTGTTTCTCAGTTAATCTTGTATCCTGTTATTTCACTGAAAATTAATCAGCTGTAGGAATTCCTTGGAAGAATTTTTTAGGATCACTTATGTATACTATCATATCATTTACAAATAGTGATACTTTAACTTCTTCCTTTACAATTTGTATCCCCTTGATCTCATTCTATTGTCTTTTGTTCTGGCTCAAATTTCAAATACTATGAAAAATATATGCAGAAGGTAGATAGCTCTGTCTTGTTCCTGATAGTGAAATGTTTTGAGTTTCTCTCCATTTAATATTTTGTTGGCCACCAGTTTGCTGTAAATGGCCTATTTTATGTTAATTCCTTGTTTTCCTAATCTATCCTGGAATTTTATCATAAAGTGATATTTAATTAAATTTATTGATATTTTTTCACATATCAACCCATCTCTGCTTCTTTGGGATGAAGCCAGAAGAGCTAAAACAACCCTGAGCAATAAAAGAACTGCTGGAAGATATCACCATCCTTGATTTCAAGTTGTATTACATAGCTATAATACAAAATAACAACACCTACAACCACCAGAACAAATCAGCATGCTATTGCATAAAAACAGAAATGTTGATCAAATAATTAACTGAAGACCCAGATATAAATCCAAATATATATGGTACATATGGACACATGGTGTTTGATAAAGACGGCAGAAATACACACTGGGGGAGAAAACATAGTATTTTCAACAAATGGTGCTGGTTAAGCTGAATGTCTGCTTGTAGAAGAACACAAATAGATCCATATTTATCTCCCTTCAGAAAGCACAAGTCCAAGAAGATCAAAGACTTCGATATAAAACCAGGTACACTGGACCTGATAGAAGGAAAGTATGGGATATCCTTGAACATATTGACACAGAAGACAACTTTCTGAAGAGAACACCAATAGCACAGGGACTAAGAGTAATAATTAATAAATGTAACCTCATGAAACTGACAAGCTCCTGTAAGGCAAAGTACACCATTGAGCAAACAAAGAACACAGAAAATTAGATATCAAAAATGATCTAATTTTAAAAATGAGGTATAGACCTAAACAGAGAATTCTCGATAGAGAAATCACAAATGGCTCAGAAACACTTAAGGAAATAGCATCCTTAGCTATCTTGGATATGTAAATAAATACTGATTTGGGATTCCAACTTACTTTTGTCAGAATGGCTAAAATCAGTAATATAAATGACATCTCATGTTGGTGAGGATGTGAAACAAGGAGAACACTTCTTTGCCAGTCGGAGTGCAAATTTGTATATCCACTATGGAAATCAATATGGTGTGTCTTAGGGTTTTACTGCTGTGAACAGATACCACGACCCAGGCAAGTCTTATAAAGGGCAACATTTAATTGGGCCTGCTTACATGAAACAGCTGGAACTGTGGGGCATTCTGCAGATGATGTTTCATCATCTAGTGTAATGGAAACTTCCTGGAGTGTACAAAGGAGATCTTAATGACGACAACAAGTAATGAGGAATACAGAATCTCAAATGGCCATCTCTTGTAGCCAGGCAAGGCTTCCAATGCAGGAACTGGATTGCATTCAATTGAGTTTTTGGCCAAGGGGAGCCCATGGAAATCCCAAGCAACCCAGGATAACGGTAAAACAAAGAATTGTTCTCAGCAAACTGACAGTAGAGTTCATTGCCAAGGAAAATTTACACAATCCATTGAGCATAGAAAAGTCAATCTGGTGCCTGTAGAGACCTCCCCCATCACATTCTAGTTATTAATATATGGGAAGTTTCTGTAGACTACCAAAAGAGAAGTGTGAACAACAACCTGTCCACAAAACCTTTCACTGATATTTTACCCTGCCTGAAACAATATGCTAGGGCAATGGTGATATTGAACCTGTAGGAGTAGCAAACCAATGTCTAATTTGGCTTAAGGCCCAGTCCATGATAAGGAATGCATACCTAACATTTCTTGGGTAACCAAGAACCAGAGGCAAGATAGTCCAGAGTCCTAGATTAAAACAAAGCAACTGGTAAAAAAAAATAATAACATGATTCCTAATGATATTCTGCTATACTTATAGATTGGTGCCTCATTCAGTGATCATCAGAGATGCCTCCTTCAGCACCAGATGATAAAAGGTGCAGAGACTGACAGCTAGACAGCTAGCTAGACAGCTAGAAAGTGTAAGTTTGAAGTCTTATCAAGCCCTTTCCTTCAGAACTCAAGGAATACTGTGGGAGAGGAGGCACAGATATGGTAACAGTCAGTGGGGATGGGAGATACCAGGAGACAAAAGCCTTTGAAAACAACTAAGAAAGAAGCATAAAAGCTCATAGAAACTGAAACAGCAGGCCACAGCCTTCATGGGTATTATGTGTATATATTATAGCTATTTGCTTAATATTATTCTGAAACTCACTATTTTTTGTTTGTTTGTTTGTTTGTTTTTCGAGACAGGGTTTCTCTGTGTGGCCTTGGATGTCCTGGAACTCACTCTGTAGATCAGGCTGGCCTCGACCTCAGAAATCTGCCTGCCTCTGCCTCCCAAGTGCTAGGATTAAAAGCGTGCACCACCACTGCCGGGCTGGAACTCACTATTATGAGAATGAGTTGGTCTCTGACTCTTCTTGCTTCTGGGACTATCATCTTCTTGTTGGGTTGCAATGTCCAACTTTGATATAAAAAAAATACCTTCATCTTACTTTTTTTTTTTTATTATTTTTTGTTGTTATCTTTCAGAAGCCTGATATTTTCTAATAGGGGACAGAAAGTAATCTGATCAGGGGGAAGGAAAGATTGGAAAGAACTGGGGGAATAGAGAGAGGAGAAACTATAATCGGGATATACGGTATAAGAAAAGAATCTATTTTTTAAAATAGCAAATTTTATTGAGCGAATACTATGTATATCTAAACGGTGTCTTAAAAGTGGAAACAGTTTGTATTTACTATTGCTAATTTCAACAGTAAAGAATAGTCCCAAAAATGCCTTCTCTGATTGGAACACTTCTACCTACTTCCTACAAGATGTTGACCTGTATAACCACATCACCATAAAGTTGGCTCTAAACTTGTTCATGTGTCACTGAAATTACTAACTAACTACAGGTGTGATTTCAGGTTTTACAAAATTAGAAACATTTAATCTCACATTTTAGTCACTTCCTTTGCTAATTTATGTTTTCTTGGTTTGTGAGTGCAGACAACAGAAGCAGAAAGGATGTTTATGGCTGATTATGAGTGTGCACCATCAGAGTGGTAATGTAAAAATCAGTCTGACTTATTTCCCTGGAACATGTTTGCTTTGACATAATGATTGACGTACTGGTGATTTTTTATTTTTGGCTTTTTTGCTTTCACAGAGATCTTCATTATCTCATGGCTGTTTCAAATTTTTCTTCAGAGCCTGAAAAGAATGGGAGAAATCAATTGCACAGGCTGTGCTTAGATTCCTAAAATTGTTTTCTAATGTATTCAGAACACAACACAGCTCCATATGTCAGCATGTTCAGGATCTATATCAGAAAGCATCAAGGACGAACCAACAGTTCTCTTAGAAAGGTGAGGGGCAGAAAACCATGGATAAATGATGGAAGTGATTTTTGAATGTTGCATAAAATAGTGGATGCTTTCTATTGTTTAACCTATTTTGCAGTTGGGAGACACTTTGAATTTCAGCCTCAATGTTGTTAATTTTACTTAAAAGGTTCTCAAATTGACTCCAGTGTGATTTTAATAATGTCCTTGATGGCCTCTAAGTAAATGCCGGTGGAGCTTCTAATGTATATAGGTTCTGCTTTGGAATGTGATAACAGTGATAGACCATATTTGTTTGAGAGGTGAAGATGCAAGAATTCAGAAGACACTAATTTTCCAAATCATTTAACTATAAACTGAATCATTGAGAGATTTTTCTGGGTGATACTGGCCTAATTGGATGAGCTTTGAAAGTAGTCAAAGATCATAGGGTTGCAACTCTCTGAAAGTTGCAGAGATCTTTAGGTAGGAGTTCAAAATATGCCACTGTTGTTTGCCATTTTCTTCTTGTTGCGACAAAATTCTTAACAAAAACAATTTAAAAGAAAGGTTCAATTTTGGCTCACAGATGGAGTGTATCAACCAACAGGATGGGGAAGCCATTTCAGCAGGAATTTTAGGTTGCTGATTGCAACCCCTAGTAAAAAGCAGAGAGTGATGAATGTTCATGTTCAGCTTGTTCTTTTGGTTTTATTTAATTTGGGCTCAGAGCACATGGAAGACAGCCATTTAGAATATATCTGTTCACCTTAGTTGGCTCATATAAGATACTCCCTCACAAACATGCCCATGGAAGAAGACTATACAGAAACATGCAATTAAAACGGAGTCTGAACAGTGTACAGAAAATATATTGTTTATTACTTTTCCTGTCTGAAAGAACTGCAGGGATGGAAATGGAGAGGAGCTTGAGGAAAAGGAGGTCCAGCAACAGGTCCAAAGTAGGATTCAGCTCAAGGGGAGGTCCCAAGGCCTGACACTATTACTGAGGTTATGGAGTGCTCACTAATAGGGACCTATCATGACTGCCCTCTAAAAGACCCAAGAAGTAGCTGAAAGACTCAGATGCAGATATTTGTACCCAACCAATAGAAAGAAGCTGCTTACCTCTGTGGTTGAATTAGGGAAAAGCTGGAAGAAGCTGAGGAGGAGGGCAACCCTGTAGGAGGACCAGCAGTTTCAATTAACCTAGACCCCTGAGAGCTTTTAGACACTGGACTACCAATCAGGCAGCATAAACCAGCTGATATGAGGCCCCCAGCACATATACAGCAGAGAACTGCTGGGTCTGAATTCAGTCAGTGAAGATGCACCTAACCCTCAAGAGACTGGAGCCAAGAGACTGAGGCTCTAAGACTGGAGGCCTTAGAGGTCTGGTGGGGTGTGGGTTGGGAGGTGGGGACACCCTAGTGGAGACAGGGGGCTGGGAGGAGGTGTGGGACGTGCAGCAGTCAGAGGGTGGATCAGGAGGGGAATAAAATCTGGAGGGTAAATAAATAAATAAATAAAAATATTTTTAAAAAACAAATAGAAAGAGGGGCAGGAGAAAGAATATAGACATACCATAGTGTGTGGGTATGGGAATCTCTGAAAGTCACCTTAAGTTTCTCTTCATACACTAAACACTTGTTCCCTCGTCTTGATAATTTGTTGTTAAACTCTTCTATTAATCTGCCCCTGAATTTTTACTGAATTACCAGTTCATATTGTGAATATTTGTGTGTGTGTGTGTGTGTGTGTGTGTGTGTGTGTGCACGTGTGTGCGTGTGTCTATGAGCTAATTGGTGGGCTATTCCAATTAGATTTTCCCAAGTACACGCTTTAAGGTCAATATAGACTCATTTTATATATACGTCAAAGTTTCTCAAGTCAAAATGGTGATAAGAAGCACGAAAAGCCAGTCTCAAATCAGTTTAAATGTTGGACAATTTTACAAGGAATACTTGCCTAGAACTGAACAATCTTTCTTAAGAAATTAGGTAGAGATAATATCACAGAAAGAGAGAAAGGAATATAATAGAGAAATAAAATCAGATAATGATTTAAAATAATTTATTTCTTAATGCAAAAATCTCCACTTGTGTTTTTCACATTCAGTGTTATAATTCATGTATTAACATCAGTATCATACATATAAAAGCCAAAAAATTCAGTTTTTCATTTATGATGGCAACAGGGCAGTGGGGAAATCATTCTAACAAATCATTTCTCAGTCACTCCTTGTATATTTTCCACCAGTCCCTACCTCCATTTACATCCTACTTTGGATATATATTTAAAAATCTAATCATAGTTACAAATTTTTTTAGGTCATAGAGATTACCTGAATATTAACAATTGATATGGAGGTGCAATTTTCCTCCTTATTTCTGTACATTTGATATGAGGTAGAACTTATTTGAGACATTGAGTGCTACTGTAAAATTTATATGTCACTAATGGATAAAATTACTTCTTAACTATACAATTCTGTCTGGATACCTGCTATATTTTATTCTGTCACTTTTGTTTTGGAACCTATAATTTTCTGTGAATCTTATAAAAGAATTTTAAGAGATTTTTTAAAAAAATAAAATTAATACAGCAAGAAAAATACTGGTATCCTAGCCAACTACCTAAAGAGAGTGAAGTCATGAAGCTTGTAGGAAAACCTGCAATCACCACTTTATTAACTAGCATGATTCCTAACTATATTATAAAAATTTGTTCTTATACCTAGAGTCAAGAGTAGTTCTCACCATGACTAATGGAGAAAATTTCTCTTTGCAGCAGACAGAGACATTACATAGAACTACAAAAAATCAAATGTAGAAATATGGAGTCCAGTTCTAGTGGGCACATCTACAATATAACTCCCACTCATAAGAATCGGGATCATTGAAGAAGAAAAGTCAGAAAAATTGTATGAGCCAGAGGAACAGGAAGATGCTGTGAGAATGACTTATCTATGGATCTAAGAATTCCATAAATTATCACCAAGATGAACACCTAAACATGAATGAATGAAAATAACAATAGACACGTTACATAGAACATGACTAATACACACACACACACACACACACACACACACACACACACACAGGTAGCATTATACAGATTGAACAGGCTATACTTCTCTAATTAGGAATTAGGTATTATGTAACTATTAATGAGGAATCTCTACATATCTACCTACCTATAATCTATTTATTTATATAAAAATATATGTATATTTTTATATACATGTATGTATATAAAAATAATTAATGAAAAAGACACCATACATTTGAAAGAGAGCAAGAACCAGTATATTGTATAGATTGAAGGGAGGAATGAAAAGTCCAAAATGATTATATTATAATATAGTCTCAAAAAATAAAAGAAATAAAAATTTAAAAATAAAAATCACTGTACAAAGAGAGCAAACTGAAGGTAACCTCGTGACATAAAACATACAATGTATATTTAAAGATATTTATGTAATACTTTTGGAAATTTAGTATTGAGTCTCATTTTTATTTATTTATTTTTCATACAATGTAATTTCCTCATATTATTTACCCTTCACAATTTTTAAGTCCTCTCCACCTCCCCACTTCTCTACCAACACTACTATATATCCACACATTCTCTCTCTCTCTCTCTCTTTCTCTCTCTCTCTCTCTCCCTCCCTCAGATGTGTGTGTGTATCTGTGTGTGTGTGCTTTTTTACTCTTCTCCTAACAAAAATTCCAAACACCAAAAAAAATCAAAAACAAAAACAAAAAAAACAAAACTAGAAAAGTGAGACAAAACAAATAAACACCACCACCAAAAAAAAAATGAAAGAAAAAGAAAAGCAAATCCAAAGAACACAAAAAACTATGGAGCCTATTTCAAGTTAGTAAATTCCTCCTGGGCATGGGGTCACTCCCCTGGAGAAAACTGTTTTTTCTTTACCAGTATGGATCAACTACAAATAGATTCTTGATTTAGAGTGAGACTTTGTGCTACCTTTCCTTCTCCATGCTGGGATTATTTTTTCTGGCTTGAATCTGGACAGGTCTTGTGTATGAAGGACTTATGTGTGCTTCCACAGTCTCTATTAGTTCATATGTGAATCAGTCTTGTTGTGTCTGGAAGACACTAACTCCTTGGAGTCATATACCAGAATTCCTATTAAAATTTCTCTGCCACCTCTTCTGCAGAGATTCTTGAGCCGTGGGCAGGGGTTTATTACAGACATCCCATTTAGTACTGAGTACTTCAATGTCTCTCACTCTGCACAACTCTGTACAGTTGTGGATATGTGTTAATTTTCATCTCTGGCAAGAAGAAGCTTCTCTGGTGAGGGTTCAGTGATGCTCTGAATTATGGGTATAGCAGTGTGTCATTTGGAGTAATTTTATTTCTGTTTCTTCATTAGAATAACAGTAGGTTTTTCTCCGAAGGTCCATGACCTATTTTGTCTCAAGTTTTGGCCACTTTAGCAGTGTTGGGTATGATTTTTATCATATTTAATATTCTAAAATTCAATTAATAATTTGTTTGGCTACTCCCAGAACATGTGTGCCACTGTTGCACTTGTATATCTTGCAAACAGATTTCTGTTGTGAGTCACAGATGTTGTAGCTGGGTTATATTGATAATTAATTTTGTCTCAGGTAGCATGCAAAGCATCACCTAGAACCATGAATATTAGACAATATGTATAAAGCTTCTATTTGGAAACTAGATTGATTTCTCTTTGTTTGTTAATATAAGTAAGTTGTGTTTTCTTCAGCAATGCCAAATCATAAGGTTATAGAGAATTATCAATAGCTTTTGCAAACTTCTACAATGTTAGGAGGTTCTTTAGGACCCTCTGGATAACAATTAAACCTTCAATTTAATGATACTTTTAGAGTGTAATATTTAGTTCTTTCTTCTATGGTGAGATAAAGTATATTTTCTAATCAGAAATACTGTGTAAAATACTACTGAACATTTTAGGAGCTCTGGATTCTTCTTGGTTTCTTAGTAGCAAAATAACTACTGATCACAGGCTTGGGTAAAAATTTTGTCAATATTTTGTGTCAATAATTAATAGATTGAACTTTTTCCCTAAAATAAACCCAGATTCTGCATTTGTCGTAGATAAGCTTCCATTTATTTCTTAAAGCACAATCTTAGCAGTGCTAAACACCCTCAAACTTTAATCCTGTGTAGCCTATCTCTATATCTTAACACTGTTACCAGTTAGAATCCTCTAGAAAGATCATGTCCTTGTTTCCCTGTTACTCTCTAATTCTGCCCCACAAGGTTAGCCAAAGTTCACTTGCCTCGTCAGTTAAGTTTCTAAACCAGATGAATTTTGGTTTTGATAATTGGGCTTACCACAGTTAATTGCCTAATAGACTATGCCTACACTAACTGGAAAAAAAAAAAAAGAATTAATTGCTTGGAAAAGAATGTGTTCTACGTTTCAATCACATTTATAAAACTGTGTTAGAAACACTCATGAATAAAGATACTTTTATACTGACCAGGATCTATGTCCACAGCAGAATTAATCCTGAATTAGACAAGTGCCAAAAGTCTTGCATCGTTCAATGGGTATATGGGAGTCTGAAAATCAGAAAAAAATGACTGATTAATTGAACTTATTTTCTAATTCATTGTACCATTTTTTTCATTTTGCTATAAAAATTATCACAGATCTTTGACAAAAATTTAGATACATTTAAGAAAGTGACATTTATCGCTGTTACCTTAGCAGAAGCCTAATACCAGGGTCCTAGAAAAAATTTTTAAAACTTTCCTGGAAGCATCAGATACAATGAAAATTATTTAGCATTTATTATAGCCATTTGCAGGAAAAATAGATGCAGCTTCCTTCACTTGTTAGTCATGCCAATAGCTCCCAAATTTCATCTTTAACACATGGATCCCTGAAGAGAAAGGCTAAAAGATTTAAAGATGTTGTCTTGCTGCTATACTGTAATGTATTTGTTTCTATAATTGGAAAGTTGAAAAGCAATACAGCAAAACTTAAAGAATCCACTTAATTAAAGTTACTCAAGTCAGATTCAGAAAATTTTGAAGTCATATTCTAAAGTGAATGACTTTTATAGCATTTAAAAGCTATTTTATATGTACAGGAGTGTTACAGCTAGGTCCTCAGGTAGTACTATGTCAAGTACTACTTGAGTATGTTTCTGAGGGACTGCCTGATTTTCACTCCTGGGCATATCCCCAAAAGTTGCTCCAACATATAACAAGGACATATGCTCCACTATGTTCATAGCAGCCTTATTTATAATAGCAAGAAACAGGAAAGAACCCAGATGTCCTTAAACAGAGGAATGGATACAGAAAATGTGGTACATTTACACAATGGAGTACTACTTAGCTATTAAAGACAATGAATTTATGAAATTCTTAGGCAAATGAATGGAACTAGAAAACATCATCCTGAGTGAAGTAACCCAATCACAAAAGAACACACATGGTATTCACTCACTGATAAGTGGATATTAGCTCAAAAGCTTGGAATACACAAGATACAATTCACAGACCACATGGAGCTCATGAAGAAGGAAGACCAAAATGTGGATGCTTCAGTCCTTCTTAGAAGGGAGAACAAAATATTCACGGTAGAAAATATGAAGACAAAATGTGGAGCAGAGATTAAAGTTAAGGCCATTCAGAGACTGCCCTACCTGGGGATCCATCCCATATACAGAAACCAAACATAGATACCACAGTGGATGACAAGAAGTGCTGGCTGATAGGAGCCTGATATTGCTGTCTTCTGAGAGGCTCTGTCAGAGTCTGACAAATATAGAGGCAGAGCACAGGGTTCCCCAATGGAGGAGTTAGAGAAAGGACTGAAGGAGATGAAGGAGTTTGCAACCCCATTGGAAGAACAACAATATCAACCAACCAGATCACCTAGAACTCCCAGGGACTAAACCACCAGCCAAAGAGTACACTTGGAGGAACCAATGGCTCCAGCCGCATATGTAGCAGAGGATGACCTTGTTGGACCCTTGGTCC
>JADRCH010000044.1:10495399-10512599 GCA_019843965.1 Rhynchomys soricoides
TTCCTTTCCTTTCCTTTCCTTTCCTTTCCTTTCCTTTCCTTTCCTTTTCTTTCTTCCTTCCTTCCTTCCTTTCTTTCTTTTTACTGGAAATGGAAGAAGCAGGGTAGTTAGTTGATTCACTCCATAGTCTAGGCAATATTCTTTAGGACTGTGATGTTAGCAATTACAGTGAGAAAGAAAGATGAATACAGTCTCAGAAACAAGATGAAGGCTACATGTTGTGTGAGCATTGCCTTTCTCTCTTCCTTCTCTCTTCCTGTCCCTCTCCTCCTCCCTATCCCCTCCCCTCTTCTCCCTCCCCACTCTCTCTCATGAAATAATCAGCTGAAACAGGTTTACTTTGACTCACAGTTCTTATGTTTTGTTCCAGACTCATGTAGGCTTATTGTCTTGGGCATGTGTTCACACAATGCAATATTTCAAGCATGTTTGTTGAGCAATGCTCCTCATACAAGGGAAGCAATGTAGGAAAGAGGGGGGATGTGTTCCTATGTCCAGTGATAATTACTTTCTCCTTTCAAGTTCTACCCATTGTAGGTTCTGACAGTTTGCAATTACACCATGATGAGAACTCTACATTTTGTGGTGGGCAGCTCAGATACACATTATGTGTGACATAGCAATGAGCTGCAAGAGTGGTTCCAAATCTTTTAACTGCAGCTTCTGGGAAGCTGGACTTGGTTTATTATGTTCTATTTTCTGAGTGCCTTCTCCATGGACGTTAATATTGCTATATTTCTATAACTTTATTTGTCCAGGAATCTTGGCACTCAGAAAACCTTTCCTCTGAACTGTGTATGTCCAAGAATTTTGTCTACCCATTCAGCCTCCTGGGTTATCATTCAAATGTCATATTTTGAGTACAACTTGCCATTTCCCTATGTCTTACACTATACTTTCAGGGCTCGAGCCAATTGCTCAATGGGAAAAAATAGTTTCTATGTAAGAAAGAAGATCTGAGGCTGAATTTCTAGCATGCACGTAAATTCTGGCAATGATGGTATATGTCTGTAATCCAGTACTGGTGGCCTTGAGGCAAGAGGACACTTAGGTCTTGAAGGCCAGCCACACTAACCTGAAATTCAAACAAAAGTTTCAGTAAGAAAGATCTTATCTCAACTATATAAGGGATAGAGCAATAGAATAAAGCACTTGATGTCAGCTTCTGATCTTCATGTGTACATACATGTGCATTCATATGCATGCCACATTACATGCACATACTGCTGTACCCCCACAATCACAAAGAGACACATAGCACCACACTCAGCTTTCATGTGAATGTTGGGGCTCAGATCTCTTGATTACACAGAAACTAGTTTGCACATTGAGCAACAGGCTCTAATTATATATTAATGCCATATATATATATATATATATATATATATATATATATATATATATATAATTTTACTTACTTTTCATTTTCCCAGTAGAATAACTCCATGGGAGGAAGGATATATATAAAATCTTTGTGGATATATCAAATATGTCTTTTGGATATCTTCACATATGTATTTGAAAAGTGAAGAGTTTATTGTTGTTATGCCTTCACTGTCTAGATGTTGGACACTGTACTCTGGCATTGTCATCTGCAATGTGTTATAGCATCTTGGGACACATGTAGCCCATGAGCTGCAGTTTGGACCCAACTTATTTAGACTTCCTAAATTTGAAAGCATAGATATCCTTTCTTTGTTCAATATCTATTCCCAGAGCTCAGAAGAGACCTTAACATACTACAGATGCTCAGTCACTATTGATTAGAAAAATGAATGATAGAAGTGAATACAGAAGCAGTTTACTAAACTGCGTTATCTGGAAAGATTAAGAAATTGGAAAAAGTAAGGAAATGAATAATTCGAAGCATAAACTGTCTCTCTCTATAAAAATGAAGATCTATTTGATATAATTCAGTCCATAATCTAAACTCCTTGATAGGACTCAAATGTTCTCTAATTCAGAGATCCATTAGCCTGTACTATTAGTGAGCCTGCACAAGGAACACTACTCAAATTTAGGAAAATCTAGATGAGTTAGGCCAACCTGAAGCTCCATGGGCTACCTATATCCTAGGACGGTACAACACGTTACAAATAGCAATGTCCAAGGGTCTAGACATTTGATCTAGCTGAAGAGGACAATAAACTCTCCACTTTTCCTTTTCTTGTATCTTTCTGTTGTCCTTCATTTATAACCTTCTGTGCTGGATCACTGCTCCCTGGAGTGTGTTCCATGTACACTGATGCATGAGACCATTAAACTCTAGTTTCTCCTTCTTGATGCCTCCTACCATGAGTCCCATGTGATTCCAAACTGTGAGCAATACATTCCTTTCCCCACTGCACAGCTACATGCGTAGTAGGCTTCCTTGGATTCATTTTCAGGTTAAGCATTTCTTGCTTTGAAAACCCTTGGTATGTATTCTCACCCTACTAAAGACTTAGTTGTGACTCTAAGGATTCTCTATTGATTTTTATAATTAAAACATCCTTTATTGCAAAGGGAGGTTCACATAATTTTTGTTTTAAATTATGTTTAAAAAAAGCATGAGATTATATTCTACTGTATCTATCAGTATCATCTAGTTATCTAATATATATATGTATATGTTCATGTATATATTATAGACATAGACACACACAGACACACACACATAGGTATATTGAATATACCAAAGACCAAAGCTTGATAAACTGATTTGTATTGATGAAAGATAATCATCCAAATTTATACAACTACTCTGATGGTGTTGGATTTTTTTTTTTTTTGGTTTTTCGAGACAGGGTTTCTATGTGTAGTCCTGGCTGTCCTGGAACTCAACTCTATAGACCAGGCTAGCCTCGAACTCAGAAATCCACCTGCCTCTGCTTGTATATTATCTTTTAAATTTTATAGAAATGCAGCACTTTCTTAGGTTGATATGCTGATCTCTGGGTTTAGAGCCTGGAGCAAGTGATCATATCCCCATGTGCTTAAATACCCTCTCAAGGGTTTTTCTGCTGTACCAGGATGAAGATGGACAGAGAAGCTTCCTCAACTAGAAAAAAAGAATAGGAGAAGGGACTGGGAAAAGAACAAGGATGATTTAGGGGGAAAATGTAGTGTATAAAGACAAGATTATAATGTGTGATAAAGCACATTTGTATGTGTGTAAACTATGAATATATGTGACAAATTTAGAAATGCACAAACATGTCTGAGAGGGCAGTAAAAGTATCTAAAACTCACTTTGGAGACTTTAACAGAAAGATGTGGTTCCTAAATGAGGCTAGAATTGCTTAAGGTGATTGCATAATTATACCTAAATTGAACCTCATCTTGCTGTACCTGGTAACATGGGAAGATGGAATCAGAGAAAGAAAACATCCAGAATATTTTAAAGAGTGTAGTATTTGCCAACATCAAATATTTATGATTCAGGTTTTCATTGGTAATCTGAATATTTAACCCCTACTCCTTTTCTGTATTTGGGAGATTTGTTTTGGAATAGTAATTTGCTTTTCCTCATTTTTATTTGCTGTTTTTTGGGATATTTCCCATACTCTGTTGCTAGTTTGTCAGTGTGAATTTCCTTATTTTTCTTTTATCTGTTTAACATCTCTTACCTTCATGTGAAGCTAATGAAGATAAGAAAAATATATATCTAGTGTTTATGTGTTTATGAATATATACGACCCCTTTGATGACCAGTATAAAGCAGGAGAGCTCAGGATTTGTGAATCCAATACATTGGCCCCTCCAAATACCACATTATTTACATGCACTGTATCTCTAAGAGGTTCATTTTGGGACATGGGACTTTTAGGGAAAATATAGTTTCAGACCCTTGTCATATTCTGGCCATACCCCCAAACAAATATTTGTACAAACTTGTTCTCAGTGTTGGTACTAATTTACTAACTAATTAGAAAATACCCAAAGAAGTTACTTAGTATAATGGTTTCCCATATTCAATCACTGTTTGTTCGTAAACATCTCCTCTTCACATAGAACACTTTTAAAGTCTTCATGGTTATCTTTGTACATATTTTATGCAGATTACTTTTATATTTATGGATGGGGATCACTTCTTCCCCCAGGTGGCTGTAAAATTGCAATTTCACTTTGACATGATACAAATTGGTTTAGAGAAAACAAATTATTCTAAAGTCTTTAGAAGCTGAAAGATGTAGTTGGAGCATAGTAAAAACATAAATAAATCTAGGAGATGGTGGGTTTTATCTCATCCTGGATCATGCCTCTGAATTTAGTTTACTGATTTTTATCCAGGAATGATTTGGGGCTTGTGTAAAGAAATGGAAACCAAGAACCACCAAAAACTGTGAATAAGTTTGCAACTTCTTAAAATGTGTATTTATACAGACCATGAAATACAAATATTTTTTCAAGAAAAAAAAATGTTGTCTTTCAAACCTTGTTCTGAACATCAGACCAAAAGTAAAAGATTTTAGGAAGGAAGTAAATATTCTTGTTTACTTCTGCTACTAGCTACTCCACAAACAGAGAATGTTGGAGAGTTGAAAAAAAAACTTCTGGATTTAAGACAATGACCAACAATAGTAAAATTGAATTGAAAGTTAAGGTGTATACATAGAAATTATAATTCAACATTTAAATAAACTTTAATTGACTATAACCCTGCTACTATCCTGCCAATAAAAATGAGGCAGTAGTATCCCAGAAGACTCCCTTTCGCATTGCTGTAAAGCTATTGCAATTCTGTCAGTTATGATGTCAATTCTCCAAACAATAGCCCTGTTGTTAAATATTTATTTATAGATCAAGTATTTTATGTAGAATGTTTGCATGCATATGTGCGTGTGTGTGTGTGTGTGTGTGTGTGTGTGTGTGTGTGCATTTACATATGTATGTGAACCCATGGGATTCAGAAAAGGGTGGCTGATCTCTTGGAGCTGGAGTTTAGGCATTTGTCAGGTTGTGTGCTATCTGACAGGGGTTGTAGAAAAGGAATTCCAGTCTGTAAGAGCTGAGCTTATGCTTAACTGTGAGCCACCTCCCAGCTCCCTTGAAGACAAGGTTCAATGTGCCTAATATCAGTTGCCTTTTAGTGGAATTTCAAGTGAAAATTTATTCTCCAACTTATCAGTCATTAAACAGAAGGCAGCACCATTGGATCAAAGGGGAATTATGTGCTTGAGACTATTTTAACATGTACAGAATTTTTCTGATTGTTAACAGGGGCCATGGTGTTATTTGTATGACCCAAAGTCTGAAGAATAAATCCTATTTTAATCGCACCCATACAAGTAATTCCATGATCTTTTCCTACACTAATTTGATTCAAAGTGTGACATCACAAGAAAGGCCTAAATCTCAGCAAGTTCTACTAAAAAAAATAATGAAACAATAAAATATAAAGAGATGGGTAATTTTAAAGATCAAGGATGGGGAAACGTGGTTCATATGTGCAGGCTTTCAGCAAGCTTTATATAACAACATATTGAAAAGTTAATTCTATCAGTTCAGGAATAATAATTATTTTTAACAATTAAAGTACTTTTCTCTAGAATCATGTCCCACAGTTTAAAATGCTTAATGAGTTCTTGCTAAAGTAACTATTTCAGTAGAATATTATGGTCTCTAATCACCTCATTGCAGTTATTAGTGAAAGAAGTTGTCAGGAAATGTTTTATTACACGTTATATACTTTTATTATAAAATTAATTGAACTTCTCATTGAATAAAACAGGACATTTGTCAATATAGAAGTCATGATATCTCACACTGTCTTCTTCTTCTTCCTGTGTTGCCCTTAATCTGCATATATGTGCTAGCAATTCATTTAAACAGTGTTTCATCCTTTTTCTATTAAAAATGGTCTAAGGAAGGAAGGAAAATGACCACCAACAAAGCAACTGCTAAATTAAGTCTCTGTACCTTATGAGATTACTGTGTATTGCTTTGTGGAAGGCAGGTTTTAAGGCATGTGTTGAAAAGTGTTTTGATTTGGTATGTAAAACCCTAGATTAAAGTTATACAAAGTAAGGTAGCTTTATGTACAGGTGAGATAATCTTATAGTACTATACTAGTCTTTGTGGTTCAACTGAACAAAATGCTTACTCAGCAAGTCAATACAAAAATATTATCCTATTAAAACCATTTAAATATTCAGGAGGGCAAAGGTCATGATGATGTTGTAATTGTGGAAAACAGAATGCTTTGTCCATACAATACTGGCATAACTTCCAGAACGAGAATTAAACACAGAGACATAGGACTCAAATGCATTTCAGAAACATGCTTCTGTACAGAATTCAAGGCTGAGAATTAGTATTAGATACAATATGTGGGCTGGGGGTTGATATCAGTTCCACAACAAAATGATATTTAATGTTACCAAAGTGTGAGTAGCAAATGCCATGCAGGCTCATGTCATGCTTTCTTTGCTTATCCTCCTGAGGGAGTCAGTGTGGGCCATCAGTGGATCTCAGTGGAAGGCATGTGGAATAGTATGATTCCCACCTTCTGTAAGATTATTGGGAAACCAAAGGCAAAGCTCCACACTGAATATCCGCATGTCTGAGCATAGTGCCAAGAAAGCTATGTGTGAGCTAGCTGCTGGGATAATTTTTATGTATGTCATAGTTTGAAAACCACTAGTATATATTTTTAAAATCTTTTACTACAATTTGTACAATGTGTACTATGATCTGAAAGCTAATTATAAGACATTGAGAGCATTAGTCCATTTCTCTGGTGCTCAACTTCTTCATAAAAATACAAGAATTCATACAATTTGCACCACAGATTTGTTTTGAGAACTCTGTGATACTCAGGGAATGCTGTCCTTGTAGCAAATTATGGGAATAGATGCCATGTAAAGTATATTTTGATACCACATATTAAATTCACTAAAAAAGCATTCACTAAATATGCCAGTCTTTAAATAATGAATGTTAATGTTTTACTGAATAGAAATATGTATTCTTTCTCAACTTGCTTTAACATTTAGAGATATATAGAACAGAGAAGGAAGGTGATAAAGCACTCACATAAGCACAGCGTAGTAAATCACATGCTATTTGGAGATGATTTCCTGCAGAATCCCAAGCCAATGCCATTAGTGCTGCAAGTTAGAAATCACAAATGAGGATCTAGCAAACATATGATTTAAGAAACAAATCAGAGTGAAAAAAAAATACCTCCATGAATTTGAATCATTAAATGCAGATTCAATCTTGTGATGAGCAATTCCAGAAGAAAACATGAGCTGCTCTTGATCATTTTTAGCCACAGGAAGAAAGAGACCGAGGATAGTTACTGTGATTACAATTATCAATGGAGACAATAGACCTCACGCCAGGAATTTAAGTGTACGTAACATTTGATGCTGTGTGCCTATTATATTCAGTATTGATTTTAATTAGGTCCTTCTTGAATCGGTGCACCTGTGAGTGAGCAATCACACCATTTGTGATGATAAAATGGAGACCTGGATGATCAAATGAGACTTAAAAGACCCCGGATGGGATATATATATGCTTAAGCCATAGCCACACACTTTGAGGCACGTTTTAGTGTTTTAATATTTATAGCACAGAGTTAAGACATCAGCTGAGAAATACTTTTGGTTTTCTTAGCCCATACACACCAGTTAAACACACATCATTAAACAGTAACTGTGTTTGTTGAAGCATGCTGTATAAAGAGATGTAGAGGGAAATTTAACAGACACACATTTTTATTTCCTTCTATCAGTTTAAAGGGAAATAGTAGAACACTAAAATAGCAATTCAATTTTTACCAGCATTCTGGTAAAATTGTCTGGTAAAATTCTGGAATTCAGAAGTGACTTTCCATATGTTCTAAGACTATTCTGATAATAGCATAGGCAGTTATTTTGATATTTTCTCATTTCAGTTTAAAAATACTTAATATAGTTGTTTACTGTATGTACATGGTGTGTGTGTGTGTCGCCACACACCACAGTGCATGTGTAGGATTAAGAGGACATCTGTGTGGAATCAGTTCTTTGTTTTCTCCTTTATATGGGTTTCAAGCATCAATCTCAGGCTACCAGGCTTGCACAGAAAGTAACTATATCTGCTGAGCTATCGCTAACCTCCACATTGTCACATTTCCTTGTTATGGACTTAATATCATCATATGAGCAATAGGATATGAATCAAACAGATAGGAACTGAAATTGATAATAATTGTAACTTTTAAATTTTATTCCAAGGCTACATTGTTGGTTACCATTTTATTATGTTTCCATCAGAAGATATGTCCTAATTTATGAAACCTAAGAGACTACTGGAATCAGGATAAGTAATATACCTTAAATGTTGTAAATACATATTTAAATTGGAAGTGTTTAAATAAATATAATTCTTATAAGCAAACTTAAAATTACTTTTCCACCTTACAAACATGTCTGTGTTGTCTCAAAATCAGGAAAAGTTAATTCATTTTTTCTTTTTTCTTTTTTTTTTATTATCATGAAAGATTGAAAATTCTCAATCAAAACAGAGAAAGCATACATATCTACATGTGACCCTACAAGAAGAAGAGATAATTGAGGTAGAATGTCTTCAGATGTTCATTTTAGGAGAATATTTAGCTAGGAATCTCAAGCTATGGGATGAGTAAAACCTCACATTATAAAAGTCATACTACTCTGAAGTAAAACCATGAAATCTTGATATCTGACTCCTTGTGTGGCCTTCAATACTACACTCTTGATTCCTCATGCCTGTCATTCCAAGTACCTGCATGCTGGCCAGAATCTATCATTGGAATATATTCTGGAACCATTAAGTTGTCAGCCATATTTCCCTTGGAGTGATTTGTAAAGGTGACTTTACTTATTTATTTTGGTCATTTTTAAAAACCAGTTCTTACTAGTTAGCCCATCCTTGATAGTAATTCTTTATATAGACCAAGTTGACCTCAAACAAGTTGGCCTCAAACCAGTAGACATCTTTTTGCTTCTGCCTCTTGAGTGGTGGGATTACATATGTGATCCACCATGCCCTGCTTGATGGGAATTTATTTGTTCATGACAATTTAGTTCTATAGTAAGCTAGTTATGCACTATCTCATTTGTCTTAATACCATGAGGTCTGGATTCCTCTTAGTTTACTGACAATTTGCATAGTCTCTACACTGTTTGGAGGTGAGACCACTGGAAAGTAGCAAAATTTAGATGAGGTCATGAAAGTAAAAATGAGAGTAAAGAGAACCTCTGCCATTGGCATAAGGATATGGCAAGAAAGCAGTCATCTGGAAGGCAAGAGTTGAACCCTCCCAAACCTCCTCAACTGGGACACTTTGATTTTAGAGTTCCTAGACTCGAGATATGTGGGAAAGACATTTCTGTTGCCTCAAGCCCTGAGTCTGTGCTATTTTTTGCTGTAGCCACATAAATGTTTGAGCCATGGAGGTGAAATATAGCAACTGGATATTCTTTTGTTAGTAAGTTCACTATCAATGTGGCTTCTCTGGCATCATTAGAAAAGTTTGCTTGTGTAGTTGAATACCTGGAGAGAGGTTGTTAAAGATAATGAGAAAAAAATAGGATAGAGACAAGGTGTAGGATAAATTAGATCTTCAATTGGAAAGATGATGATTTGATCTATTTATATAAATGTACTCTGTTCAACTCTTCTCCTGTGGAATTATTGATCTTTTCCAGAAATATATCCCTGCAGAGGACATTGTGTCTGTTATTCCCCTGTAGGATACCCTACTAAGGAGACAAGATGGTAGAGTTCTCTCTTCTCACAGAGAAGGACCACAGCCATCACCACCATCCATTTTGCCTTATGAGATTTATTTTATTTATGTTAGGGTCAGTTTCATGCATTTATGTGCACCATTAATATGCAGTGCTGAAGAAAGCCATCGATAGCCAGAGACTGGAGTTGCAGGCACTGTGTGGGAGCTGGAAACTAAACCCAGGCCCTCTGGAAAAGCAGTAAGTTTTCTTTGCCACGGAGTCATCACTGCAGCACCCACACCACCAATATTCCTTATGTGTATATCAAAACTTATGCCAGTAATCTTATCTGCTCCATAGATAGAAGTTAGATTTTTCATGTTCGCATATTTCATTCATATCATGCTGCTGACTTGTGTCATAGAGATCCTGTAATTTTTTATCTGTAGAACCAGCTCCTTTATGTGATCCAGCAGTTCATTCATGTGGGAGATGTTGGCATGGACTAATTCAAAGCCCTGGATCTATGCTTGAGAGGTATTTGATATGGTCAGCCTGACAACTCTACTGCTGTCACAACCTTGGGATTAGCTCTGCAACCAGGACCAGCTCTATCCTACTTCCCAGGTGAAATACAGAACTCCTCTCCCAAGTGTTGCATCTAGTGAGGAACATGACTAGTTCTCCTACTCTCGTGACCCCATGCAAAGCTATCCTGTCTTGCATAGGTGGCAGCAGAGAAGGAGGGAATAAGGGCATCTCCCTCACTCTCAGCACTGCTCAGCAGGCAAGAAGCAAGGCCAGATCTCCTGTGCTCATGCTTTCAGTTCTGGCTCACCTGCAATCCCCATATCTAGGACCAGAACTACTATGCTACACTGGTGAGGTACATAGTCCACTTTCCTGAGTGTTGTCGCAGGTGATGGACAGGGCCAGCTCTCCTACTTTCATGATCCCAGAGGCAGCTCTCCTGCCTGCCCTAGGTGTCAAGAGATGCGAGTGGAGGAGGTCATCTCTGCCTTACCCATGCTGCTGTAAGGCAGACAAGTTGCAGGGCCAGCTCTCCCATGCTCACATCTTCAGAGCCAGCTCACCAGCACCTTACATACAGAGTCAGCTCTACTGTGCTGCCCTGGTAAAGTACAGGGTCAACTACTCTCCCAAGTACTGTATCAGATGAAGGACAGGGCCAGCTCTCCAACTCTGATGATCCTAGCACCAGTTCTCTTTTCAGCAGATTGTGGAGGGGCAAGTGGGAGGAGGCTATCTCTTCCTGGGAGATAAGTGGTAGGGACAGCTCTACATTCTCAATCATGCTCTCAGGGTCAGCTTTTCTGCTCTCATCTTCCCAAGGCCTACTCTCCTATGATTTCCAGGTGAGGTGTGAGGCCAGTTCTGTACATCAACATGTCTCATGGCCGCAGCCCAGACAAAGCTTCTGGTGATAACAGACCATCTGCTGCTGCAGGGCCACCGACCCAGAAGTAGTCCCTGGAGGCAGCACAGGCCAGGATCCCACTATGGTTCTAGGTGGCATTACCAACTACTCACAGCAGGCTTTCTGTTCCCAGTATACTCGAGTATCCAGTATCCAGTTCTGTGTCTTCATTATACACACATTTTCCCTTTGTTTGTTTGTTCGTTTGTTTGTGTCTTCCTTCCTTCCTTCCTTCCTTCCTTCCTTCCCTCCTTCATTCCTTCCTCTCTCTCTTCCTCCCTCCCTCTCTCTTCTAAAATGTGTCATTCCAATTGCTGCCCCCTATAAGTCCCTCCCTCTGTCTCCCCTCTCCTTCTCCTCTGAGAGGAAGGAGACCCCCTTGGGTATCCCCCCACCCTGGCAAGTGGAGGTCTTTGAGTGTCTGGAGTCATCTCAGGAGTGCTATGCCTCACTTGTGCATTATGGCCCCTATCCAAGCTTCTTGGCGCCAGTCTGGTGATTGCCTCAGGCTCACTCCTTAATGGGACACCCAAGTGGCTCCTTGCAAACTTCATCTGTCTTGGACTTACTCCATCATGAGGCTTATGGTTCCAGGGATGATTCTTCTAGTCTCAGGCTTGCTCCTTGTTCTGGGAGTCCATCTGGGACTACCAGGTCCCAGACTGTTGGTTGTCTTAGACTAGCTTCCTGTCTGGGTCCACTGGCACCAGGTTCACTTTTTTTCAGGGAATTTTAGGATAATCATTCAGTTGTTTACAGGTCAGAACACTGAGCATAGACATAGCCTTTCTCCTCTTTGCCACCTACTGACACACATGTGTCACAGTAGCTATACCTGCAATACCTCTAGGGGCAGGAATAAGTTATATATTTTAACCTAAGGATTTTCAACTCAAATTTATTCATCCAGACATGAACAAACTTTTGTCATTAAGTTTGTTTTCATGTGCTTTCAATTTCTATAACAACAGCCTTATATTATTAAAATGAATATCGCCAAAGAGTAATAAGTGTTGCATGATCACAGAATTTGGATGTTCTTTTTTCTGGTATAAGGGAAGCTCAGAGCTTTTCTCTGATTAGTAGCCAATTAATTCTATTGATTATGAAGAGTCTATAAGCAAGTTAAAGAAACTTTAATTGTCTTTAACTTAGTAACTTATTTGGCATCTTAATAACTTGTGCATTTAGTTCAGCATGTATCATGAAAATCTTGTGATATCTATGTTACAGTATTTTCAAAGCATCACATGGAGCTAGATCCCCCAGTATAGGAGAATGCTAAGGAGGGAAGACAAGAGTGGATAGGTGGGTGGGTGAGGGAATACCCCCATAGTGGCAGGGTAGAGGGGTGGGAATGGGGAGGTTCCAAAGGGGAGATCTGGAAAGGGAGAAACATTTGAAATGTAAATAAAGTATGAAAAAAAAAGAAGTAAAGTTTGTAAAGTTGCTATAAGCAGGGCAGTCTTAGGAAAACTTGAAATATTTAATACTACTATTTTACTTAACTGTACGCATGGGTCTGGCATGGCTCAGTGAACAAAGGTACTTGCTGTGAAGCCACGCAAGCTGAGTTTGATCCTTGGGACTTACATGATAGAGAAAAAAATTAATTCTGGAAGGTTGTCCTTCTAGCTTCTTCTACTCATATGGCTACTTATACGGCTTACTCACTCTAATACAATGCACTAAATATGTAATGCAAGGAATACATAAATGAATAGTAATAAATAAATTAAACATTTAAATACTAGAAGAGTAAGTTGGCAGAGCTGAAGACAATTTGCTTAGTATAATTGTAGTTACAGACAAAACTTATTCAGTGCTATGATGAGAAATGCTTTATCACAGATGTCACAGTCTCATCTAAGGTTCATACTTTTATTGTACTCAATTTTCAAATGAGGAAAATTATCAGAAGACATCTAGGATAGACTAAAGGCATGCAGGTGACTTTCCTGGAGATGGCCCACTGTTTTTGCTTGGCTGCAATGGGTAAACTCTGAATTGCAGGGCCTTCAGAAATTTTATCTCAGGATTGCTTCTTACAGATGATATACCTTTTCCTATCACAATTACATAGTATAATGGCTTCTGGCCATTAGCGTACCCTGTTGAGCAGACATCTTGCAGATAGACATAAAGATGAACTTTCATGAATTAATACTGTTTAGATGAATTCATAGTTTAATAAAATTCCAGATTTGATTCAAATAAGAATGTTTTTTTTTTTTTACATTTTTATTGGTTATTTTATGTATTTACATTTCAAATGTTGTCCTCCTTCCTAGTTTCCCCTCCATAACACCCCTATCCCATTCCCACCTGCTTCTATGAGGGTACTCCCCCACCCACCCACTGACTCCCAACTCACCGCCCTAGCATTCCCCTGTGTTGGCACATTGAGCCTTAACAGGACCAAGGGCCTCCCCTCCCATTGATGCCAGATAAGGCCATCTTCTGCTACATATGCAACTGGAGCCATGGGTCCCTCCATGAATATTCTTTGGTCAGTGGTTTAGTCCTTGTGAGCTCTGGGGGGCTTTTGTTGTTTGATTTTGTTGTTCTTCCTATGGAGTTGCAAACCCCTTCAGCTCCTTCAGTCCTTCCCCTTACTCCTCCATTGAAGTCCACATGTTCAGTCCGATGGTTGGCTGCAAGCCTTCTCATCTATATTGGTCAGGCTCTGGTAATACATGGTTTTAGTTGTTTTTCCAGAAAGATATAATAAAGTTAAAATCAAGTATAAAATGTGCCCATTCCTCATCCAAGAATGAAGCCACAGGTGTGCACTATGATAAAATGTGGCCAGGTGAAACTGTTGCTTTAATATTATAATGAGTTTTCAGAATGAAACACTGTTTTGAACTTAGTGCCAACATCCTTATGTAACCCCTCTTTTGTGTAATATTTTATCTATGAGGTTATTTTCTAAGGAGCTTTCGTCCATAAAAGGTCTGAGAAAAATGAACAGATGGGTAGCTTGGTTTCCCATCCATCCATCTGTCTGTCTGTCTGTCTATCCGTCTGTCCATCCATCTGTCCATCGGTCCATCCATCCATCCATACATACATACATACATCGATCCAAATGTATGTGTATGGATTTGAGGCTCAGTCCAATCCCCGAAATGTAAATATGTATATGTCTGATTGTCTATACATAAATGCATGTGTGTGTGTGTGTGCGTGTGAGTGTGTGTGTGAGTGTGTGTGTGAGTGTGTGCATGTGTGTGCGTGTGTGAGAGTGAGTGTGTTCACATTGCCTGTATAAAATATTTAAATTATCTTCCCTTCTTTTCTCTCTGGTTCATGGAGATTTAACAAGTCCAAGATTCTTGCCTGACCAGCAAGAGTCTCCTGGACAACAGAGACAGGAACTCTGACAATTAGTCCTTTACCTAATTCCCTGCTGCTGCCAGCAGAAATTTACTGCCAAATGTATAAATCTGTATGTATGTATGTACACTTAAAAGTTAAGAGTTCATAGTTTCTTGCTGGGCATTCTTGCCAGCTCCAGATAATTAAGTTTTGTTCTGTCAGGAGTATTAAGGCCATAAATCACCTGTTGCTGTCATGGAGTCCCATCTGCTATCAGTATTACCCCAATCACCAACACTGCTTCTATTCGCTGTCTTCCCTGGGAAACCCTATAGATGCCAGGAAGGTCACCAGCAGAAAATGAGTCTTCATTAGGCTGGGTGATGTCAACATCTAAGGACAAGGGGATTATTCTTACCTTCTGCCTTTCTGTACTGATTATCCTTTTTGATGTCTGTAGACCCTACAAACATGTTTATTGAATGATTCTGAAAATTGGCTTCTGAGTTTCTAGGATAACCTGCTCTTCTGTGTGTGGTAGGGATGTTAAGTTTCTATTCATACTCTTTATAGTTTTGGACCTGAGAGTCATGAGAGGTAGATTAATGGAAGAGCACAGTGCTTTCCCTCAGACCTGGACCATTGACTGGCAGCCACTGTGGTTTCCATGTTTTTCTTATTTTTATATTTATGGGAACAGAGAGGCTCTCTGTAAGGCATATTTGCCTGTAAACAATACAAAAGCAAATATAGAATGCATACACACACCACTGTAGCTCAGTTTATGCAAGTCAAGTCATCCTGATGTTCTTCCTTCATGTATAGCCAAAGGTATACCTGGCCCACACTGAAAGAGCTACACTCACTTAATTGCAGTCCACCTTCTCCATTGTCCAAATTCTAGCCCTATTGTCAGAGTTCTCATAGATTATCATGAAACTGTAATACCCCACTGTATTTCTTCTGTCATTTCTCATTTTGTTGTGAAGTTCTTGCCTGTGATAATTTAATACATGTTATATTGGTAAAGTATCTCATATCCCTGCACTTCTACATTGGATCATTCTCTTTGCTCCTCTGTTCTTCCATACATAGGCTATATACATTTCCCCTCACTGTCCTACCACAAAGCCTTTGCATAGAGTCTGCAGTGTGTCCAGAAACAGATCCAATGAAATTTATACCCTAGTTCAATTCTGATGCTTGATACAGTTGTTAACTTGATATTTTAACTCTTATTTCTCAAGAACTTTCCATTTCATGTGTTCTTTTATCCAGTTTTGTGATCTGAAGCCTTGTTGACACCCAGGTTTTCTGCATCTTAAAGCCTGAAAATCTTTACATGATATCATTTATTTGTCAAGTTTTATTTTAATGCCCCAGTAGCTTCTATTCAAAATTACTTTTTCTGTGTTCTGTTCAGATAGTTACACAAGTTGGATACATTTCTCAACATGTCAGAATATCTTCTGTCAAGGGCTTTGTTTGTTTGCTTATCACCTGCCTGTAAATATATTGACCACAATGCCCTATCCCTTCAGGGTCTCTAGATCCAAGATGTAAAAGAGAAATGAATAGCAGAGAATTAGTAGCTACAGGCTATGACAAGTATCTCAAGAGCCACACTACATATGTAGATAAGTTGGTTTCCTTTATGTCATCTATAAATAAGAATAAAGCCCAAGCTCCCTAGCAGGATTTCAATTCTCAACCCTGTAGATTTTTCATCTACAATCTTCATTCATACATCTAATTTAAACCTTATTCAATAGTTTTTTTTCCTAAAAATAAACATATACTTCTTTAGAAGACTTATTCACAATTCGCCTCTTCATTCTTTTACAAGTCGAATAAGATTTCTTCTCCCTTGAATGCTCAATTTAACATCTTTTTCAAAGATTGAGGTGGAATGGATTCCTCTAGAACCTAGTGATGTTAATTTCATATTTAAGTTTGAAAAAAATAGCTGCTCATTATATAAGAATTTTCAAGATTCAGCATAGTAAACTTAGAAATTTGGAGCATAGCAAACATGCAACCATTGGTGAGTTATTTGTGGTGAGAATAATTATCAAAGACTGAACATTCCCTGCATATGCCCAGTGTGAATATTAATTCAAGATGGTTGACTGAGCAGACACATCAAGCATATACAAATAAAAACACAAGGCATGGTGAAGTCTCAAGCTACAGAACCAAAGGATGAGAGTACCATCTGAGAAATGCTTGGAGACAACTTATAGAGGTATAGAAAAGGATCAAGAATTATTGGTTGATACAGGACAGGTGCAATTTATCAGTCTGCTCCAGATGTAGACTGGTATAACCTCATTTTCTTCATTCACAATGAATAAGTAAATTTTACTAATATTATTAGCCTTCTGTTTGTAGGGACACAGGAGAATTAAAGGTCTCATTCCCTGTAGACCCAGACATAATTCTGCTGGACACGCAGTCATGTACTATGAAGCAGGGACAGAATCAATTGTACTGAGCTTAATGAAGTCCTGGCTCTCTGCCTTTTATATACTCTAATTGCACATGGCATAACATATTTACTCCAGCCAGAGGACAAAATAGACTAAGGACGGAAGTCAGCTAAATGTATGGCCAGATAATTGTACTGAAATTATCAAGTCAGCTTTTGGATCCAAAGCTATTTCAGAATTGAGCATTGGACCACATCACAAAGAATGTAGGCTTGCAAGCATTTTATCTATATAATGAATGTTCTCAATGGTATAAGCCCATATAC
>JADRCH010000044.1:10512609-10544299 GCA_019843965.1 Rhynchomys soricoides
TTATCTATATAATGAATGTTCTCAATGGTATAAGCCCATATACAATAGGTTTAGCAATTCTGAAGTTTTAAACATTAATGTTTTCTTATTTAAAATAATTTCAGTTTTAATGTTTGTTGCTTAAGCTATATATCTGACTTCATCAGAGATAAATATATTTGTTTTTTTTTTTGTCAGTGCATTTATATATTGGGATAGAAAGATCCCTATTAGTCTTCCAATTGTATGTGTTTCTGATTACTGTAATTTGTCTCAAGACCCATGTTGTACTAGAATTCCAAAATATTTATACAAGGGACACTCACAAAGACATATTTCCTCCAACTAAGTCCTTCCCCTTAAAGGATTCACTTCCCCACTCCAATAAGGATGTATTATTGGGTCTGGCAATGTATTAGAGTAGCATTGCAGAACCAAACTGTATGTACAAGTAGCCATTTTTTAAATTTAGGGTTTTTTTTGTTTTTGGTTTTTTGAACAAAACCAAAACCAAAACAAAACAAAACAATGGCTGTGTGTGTGAGATCAGAGGACAATTGAGAGTCTTTTATCTCACTGAGATATATATGTCTCAGGGACCAGAATCAGGTCATGTAGGCATATAGGCACATCATCAGATCATTATCCCACTGAATCACCAACCTGAAGTCACCACTTTCTTGAGATAGAGGAAGAGAAACTGTCAGAACAAAATCCTCTGCCTGTTAATTGGTGACACAGTACTTGCTTGCTTGTATTTGGTGGGAAAGGCAGTGGAAGCTGCTGCTTCTTCAATGTTTTGGTAGAGATGGGGTAATCTTTTGTCTTAAAGACTCTGGGCACCTAATTTCATCATAATTTAGATTTTTGATGATTTTAAGAATAAATATGTGTATCTAGGGATGTTCCTGCAGTTAAGAACACATGCTATTTTCCAGAGGACCAGAGTATGATTCTCAGCATGCATTTTGATGGCTCATAACTTCCTATTATTTTATCTCCAGGAGTTTTTATGCCTTCTGCATCTGTCAGATTCTGCATACTGGTGCACATACTTATACACAGACACACATATATAGGAATAAAACTCGAAAATAAAAGAAGAAAGATGGCTTGATCTTGTTGCAGTGTGACTAACACTCTTTTACTTTCCACAAATATCAAGTGGGGCTAACTAGTATGAGATGATTTTAGCATTTCTATACTCCACACTACAGAAGAGCTGTGCCTGTCAACAATCTTAGGGGTAATAGTTTCTCACCAAAATATAATAGGTTTGTTTTTCACCAAATTTTCTTCTACAATAAAAATAAGATACAGGAGTTTTAGATTTGCAAGGAATAAATAGGCCTCATCTTAAATTAATTTTTGTATAAATAGTTTTCAGAGAACACAACTTATTAAAATAACATCAAAATTAACACAAGAGAAGAGGCAATGTATCAGAACTTAAGAATAGTTGTCTCAAATCCAGAAAAAGATGGAGATTTTCATTTTTGGCTTGTTTAGATGCCATTTGTTTCTGATTAGGACAGTGGTAATAGATTGCAGTGAATGTATGAAGTAAGTCATGTAAAATGTGGTGTGATACAAAAGACAATAGTATCATTTGATTTTGATCAAAGCTTTAGTAATTTAGTAATAGCTTGGCTGAAGAAAGGCAAGTCATCAATGCTTCTGTTTTTGTTCCAAATTTACTTTCACGCTGTACTTCATAATAGATGCAAGTGCTACACCTTCTCAACTATACACTCTTAAAGCTTCTAAAATAATGTTAAATAAAGCCTTTATTGATAATGTGGATATATAGTTACTCAATATTGAAAGATAGAAACCACTCCCACATACACACAAAAGAGGAAAGGAGACAATGTTTTATAAAAACTGTATACACAATTTAATTCTGTACATGTTTTATGTAGTGAATTAAGATGAAAAATTATCCACATTCTTAAAACTGTGGACTTTGGTGACATCATTTTCATGGCCATATATTTTACAAGTTTATTTACTTGAGTGCAAGTTTGGTTGTACATTTTTGGTTTGTTGCTTTTGTTGTTGTTGGTTTTGTTTTTTTCCCAGTGGCATTGCATTATCTTATTCCTAGAGACAAACTTGCACGAATATCTGCTCAACCCAAATAGAGAACAAAGGAACAACCAAAGTAGCATTATTACTGGCTTTCAGCTTGGTGAGCCAATGAGATTTATTAGGATTATTTCAGGAATATGGGTGAGAGGTTACTGACGAAGACAGACACAACTCATGGACAGCTACTTCACAAGAAACTGCATGAGCATGCTTGACATCTCATGAGAGCTAGAAACCTAGAGTGCACTGTGCAGCATGCATGCAGTTCCACAAGTTGGAGAGGATTCTTTCTAGGTAGTTCAGTTGGTTCTGCTTCCTCTAGGCAGTTCTGTAGGTCTTTGTCCAGACAGCTCATCCGTTCTCCATTTCTTTCAGATAGCTTGGCTGATCAAAGCCTCTTGAAGCCAATTTGACTTGTTAGGTCAGAATGTTTCTCTCAGCAGTGCTGATATCAGCCTGGAGAGAGGAACTGAGTGAATATGTTCAGTTTCATGAACATCCTGAAGGTTGGAGTTCCCGAGTTTTAAAGAGCTATTTGATGATTTTTAAAGAGTTTCTCTGCAGGATGGACTATATGACTGGCCTTTATGGTATATTGCACTTGGTGAACTGCACTGCCACATGGAATGTTTCATTTTAGAGGAAATTGCTACATAGCATATGGACACTAAAAATAGAAAGATACGCCACATGCAAAAGACCAATGCTAGTATTTAGTATACTTTTAAAGTTAACCCAATGGTTAGTGAATTACAACCACTATTAAATAATTCCATAAACAGAACAGTGACAAAATTAGACAAGCTTAATATAAAAGTAACATACTCACTGATGAACAGGGGAATATTATTGAGGACTTGTTATGATATCTGAGAAGGAAACACATCTCAGGGTCCACAGCTTGGACCCTGTCATTAGGAAGTATCACACAAGCCAACAGAGGGACATTTTGTTGTTAAATTTTCTTCAGCAAAGTTACTGCTATAAAAGACAACATATAATGATCCATTTAAAAAGATCTAGTTTAAAAGAAACTGATGGGCTATCACAACAAAATACAGTAGGAGATGGAATACATGCTATAAAAGGCATCACTGAATCAATCTACAAAACTGTGGTATTTGTAATCATTGGATTTGTAATTGTCTGTTAATGGTGCATATACTGTGGTGAAGAAAGAAAATGCTCTGGTGTTTAAGGTATATACACTGAAGGACTAAGAGAGAGATGAGTCAGAGGAACTGCTTGCTCTCAGATGATATATTTGGGGATCAGATTCACATGAAGAAATGTGGCAATGCTGCATTTGTCAACACACCTGGGAAAGTGCTTGAAGGGGTTACCTGTACAGTTCTTATGATTTCTTTATGAGCTTATACTTATATTCAAATAGAATGTTAGAACTACTATCCCTGAGAAGAATGGTGTACTATTATTCTAGGTTAAAACTTCAATGGCTTTGTTTTGAGAGCAACTAAAGGACCAAGATTTCATATGTGACGCTCATTATCTCTGCCTTCATTATAGACTTGGGAGGTGTAAATGTTAGGGCTAGTCTTAACAACTTCTTTTTTAGAAGCTCTCTCTCTCTCCGTGTGTGTGTGGTGTGTGTGTGTGTGTGTGTGTGTGTGTGTGTTTGTGTGTGTGTGTGTGTGTGTGTGGTGTGTACACATGCACACACGCATGGGTCTTTGTGCCTATCTATGGAAGGCAGAGGAAGATACCTGGTGTCCCAATCCATCACTCTCTCATCTTTATTCTTATAAGATTGTCTCTCTCACAGTTTTATCAAGGTTGGCTTTCCAGTATGCTCCTATTATCTACTTGTCTCCATTTTCTTGAGCTGGAGTTATAGTCACACAAGGCTTTTTATATGGACATTGTGGTCTGAACTCAGGCCTCATGCTTATAGAACAAAGGCTATTACCCTCGGAGCCACCTCTACATCCCCAGTTGTAGAGCTCTTGACGAACAAAATCTCAGGTACTCTGCAGTTTCCTTTAAAATAAAATTCATATGATCAAATCATATTCATGTGGCTGACTTGACCATTTCTTCTGAAAACTTAAATGAAACACTCTTTGGGTTCATGGCTCTTTATACTGAAAATGTTACAAAGATTTGTGAGATACATGAAATCTATTTTGACACACTCATTGATTTAAGACGATGTTGTTTGATGAAATTGACAAGAAGTGACACTGTGAATGATACAGTGCAGTTTGGAGGAAATGAACAAGAGGAGGATTGAAAACAGAAAATACCAATGGCAGGAGACATGTGCCTCGGCTGTATAATGTCCCAAACAGGAGAGCAGAATGCATTTAGATTGGCAATCCCTTCTCCTTTAGTGGCTAGCACACAGACTCTCCTCTTCTTCTTTCCCTTCTCCTTTCCTACTTAATTTCTAGGCTTCAGTAATGATAGAAAGCTAAAACCCATCTTCACTCCACTCTCTGTGTGGAACCAGCTGTGGTTTTACTTTTGATGCTGCCCCATGGGGGAAAAAGTTGTTTTTTCTTTGCTATAGGTGTTAATTGGTATCTTTGTATCTTGCTAATTACATTCTAGCAACACCTTTTCCCTCTTCCTCATTTGCATTTAACAAGCCTCTTGTTGTATTAATTTATTAGATAATAAGATAAAACAAAAAGTTCAGTTCTTCTAGGCGTGGCTTGGAACATGTACTTTAGATATGCAAACACACATGCAAATGTACATGTTACACAGTAAAAAGTCAGTCCAGTTACTCCATACTGACAGCTTAGATTGTGTGATAACTTATGTATAAACAAAAAGGCAAGGTTTGTTGAAAAGCAGAAACAATAACAGTTATTTGGAATAAGCATATCAGGATCCCATATGGCTCAACTTGATGTGCATATCAGTAAATTCTGGAATATTAAAACACAACAAACAAATAATGAGTTCAGAAACCCACCCTTTAGACTCTAATTATCATTTTTATTTGCATGTTCATTTTCTTCTTCAAGTTCTTTTGAAGCCATTGGCCAGAATCTATGTTCTTATAATTCTCTGTGATGCTAGAATTCAGTTGACAAGAGGAATGGAAAAATCATCAGTGTCCAGAGAGACATGCAATTGTTTAATAGAATAATACCCCTCCTTTCCTCAGCAGCTAAGAAGTTCTGGAAATTATTTTGAGTGAAAACTTCCAGATGTTACTGAATGTGCTCTTCTGCTCCAATTCAAGCAAGTGCCAGTTATTAGTTTTCTACGTTGTTGTCTGATATTGTTAAGGGAGCCAGTACCTCTCTCATTATTATACATTTCACTGTGCTTCATCAATGGATTCCATTAATCCAGCGTATTCTATCCAGCTTTTTGAAATACAAGCATCCATAGTCAAAACTGCACATTGTTTGAAATAAGTATCAAATCTTAACTTGAAGTAAATGTTTCCACAATTCAAAATCCCAAGCCATAAGTATTATTGCTAAATCAGCACACACTACCAATCAGTGCTAAAACCGTATGCTGCAAATAAGAAAAAAAAAATTAATGTTGAAAGTCCTAAGTGCAAATTGCTACTGTGATTTGATAAATATGATTTCAGAAATGACTTCATTTTCTACTACAGTTTTTGCAGTTTTGAGCTTCTCAATTGGGATTTACACATTTTAATAACACTTTATAAAGTGCAATAGCCACTATCCCAAGAGAGGGTGCTATCAGTGTTCTCTACAGAAAGGGTATGGCTATCTCCAGGCTGTTCACAGTACATCAGTACTTTAGGATAGAAACATGCAGCAGTCCTGAGCTCAAAGTTATATCATTTTATCTTTTTGTGAGATGCACTGGAGCAAAAGCTCTTTCCATTGTCCTTTGTAGCTCATGAATCAGAAAGGAATGTTTTTCTTCCATGCATCTGAGAAGAGTCTGAGGCAGGTAATCAACATAGCAATTTCAAACTCACACAGCTCATGGATTTGCTTTCCCCAGAATGCTAATTTTAATCCCTTATGATGGTTAAAAGCAAGTGAAAAGGTGAAGACAATATCCAGAGAGGTGATTGAAGAGACAGAGACAGTAGGGCTTTGAGAAGATTGTTTGCAGAAAATTGTTTTCCCATGTGTGAACTTGGCCTTTGAAGCAAAGAATTATTACAGGAAATTAGTGATAGGCTGGCACAGCCTCATAAACAAGTACAAAATTGTGTCAGCACACCAAAATATTTCACTAGGCTGCCGTTCCCCTAGGAGGCTCCCAGGTGGTATAATAAATAGGATCAGCCATCCTTTCACATGTCTAAGTTATATGGTTATTTCGGCTCAGCTGACCATTAGTTATTGGTAAGCTGGGGCATAAATACAGACACTAGTTGAATATTTATGTACAGTTCCAGAATCTACCTTCATTAATTTGTCTACATATGGGAAATAGAGACATTGTGGGGGATGGAAAAATATTACTTTGGGAACCCTTAATGTAATGTATTAAATATGAATGTGCTTCTGGTGTGGGGGGTCCTGGAACTCTTGCTAGGTGTTGGGTCCCTGCTGACCCTTTATCATTTTCTCCTTTCTCACAACTGAATATAAAATTGAAAAGCTACCTTTAACAGCTAGCAAATGGTGACACTGCCAGACTCATCTTAAGAAATTTGCTAAGCTTTTTTCCAGATGTAAGATTTTTTATACCCATAGTTGTAGAGGATCTATCCTCAGAGCCCTGCTAAACATGATCCTGATGTCTGTAGCCTGTACAGAAGAATTACATTGAAACTTCTTTGTTTTACTTTGCACAATAATGTTAACCAGTTATGGACTTATTCTCTCCCTACAGCTCTTCTTATTGTTCTTTTAACAGAAGAAAATATTCAAAGAACAATCACCCATACAGTGTGATGCTCAATGGACAGCATTCCATTCAGCAGTCCATTGAATGGACAGAATGTCCATATTCAAGATTTTTAGAGTCTAGACATAAAATGTCTATATGGAAAGTGTCTCTTTGTCAAATATTCAACTATATAAGAGAAAACTACCTCCCCAAATTTAATCTTTAATTTTAAACTGTCTTCTCTTGATCATAGGTTGAAGGACTTTGGAAGTGTGTCTTCCAGTTAGGCAGAGATGGTGACGACGATGATGATGATTACTATTATTTTATGTTCTATATCTTCTTGGATATCTATAATGCTAGATTCTTTTACTGGGGTTACAGAAATCTTAACTTTCCAACTTTTCTTGACCAAAAGCTATAAAAAAAATTAGATTATGTAATGAGTCAGCCTATACTTCCTTTGGTTTGTCCAGAAAGCAAATTAAACTTTTATAAATAATTTATATTTAAGAATTAAGAATAGAGTATCTTGGAGTGTGGCTAAGTGTAGAGTGGTGTATCAGTTTGGCATACAAGGTTCTGATTGAAGGGGGAGGGAAGGGAGAAGAGAAGAGGAGAAAAGGAAGAAAAGAAAAAAATGTGATTGTTTGCCTAACTATATTTTTAAAAGAATAACCTTGTAATTAATAAAATAAGACCAGGATGTCTGCAATGGTCAGGTTCAACCAGTGTGTAAAAACATGTATACCATAATCCCATGAAAGTTCGGCTGAAGTACATTTTGCTTAACTCTGCTTTGACCTTGTAGATATGTCAAAACCTATATATTTTCTTAGGTCTTATTATCAATTATTAATTATTATTATAAATTTACTTATTTGTGTGTCTCTATGTCTGTGTTTCTGTGTGTCTCTTTCTCTGTGTATGTGTATACAATTCCATAGAGGCCAGAAGAGCTCAAGTTATAGGCAGTTGTGAGCTTCCCCAATGTGGATGGTGAGACTATAACTCAAGTATATTGGAAAAGTAGAAAAATCTCTTTAAAAAACATCTTTTTAATTGATTAGAATTATACTATCCCCCCATCTTTTCTTTCTCCAGTCCCTTTCAGTTATCTTCCCTGAAGCCTCCCTGATTCCCCCCACTTTCATGTTGCTAGCTTCTTTCCTTTTGATTTGTTACACACACACACACACACACACACACACACACACACTGCACAAATACATATTAATAGCTGAGCTACATCTCCATTCACAAAGCCAGTAATTTCTAAAACAATTTTATTGAATTTCCACAAAGTTAATATGATGTTTTATTTTGAAAAACCTGACCATATTCAGATGAAATTATTTGTCTACAATCAGTGGACTCAATGGTAGAGAGGGAAGGAATTTCAGTTTTTCTAACTGGTGCTTTATGAGATGTGTTCAGAGAGTTGTAATGACCTAAGTCTATTGCTATTTACCTGCAAGTTTCTAGTCAAATACTTTACTTTCTTAAGTTACAGACTGTCTAGAAACCTAAGAAAAGACCCAGAAAAATGGCTCCATGTGTAATGTGCCTGCTACACAAACTAGACAACCTGAGTTTTGGATCTTAAGAACCTATAAAATATCCAGACACAGTAGCATGTCACCTTAGAATGCTCTTACCAGAAGATAGGAAGCAGAGACAGGGAACTGACTGAAGTTTGCTGGTGAGCTAGCCAGGCATGGAGAAATAAACAAGAGGGACTTTGTCACAATACAAGGTGGAAGGCCATGGTTGATTAATGCTCAAGACTCTTCTATGTGTCATGGTATGTGGGTGCCAGCAATCTCTCTCTGTCTTTCTGTCACTCTGTCTCTGTCTCTGTCTCTGTCTTTCTCTCTCTCTCAAACACACACACACATATACACACACACACACACACTCACAGTCCTAGAAAAATTTACAGTATTTGTTATATTTTTATTTCCATAATAATATTACTAATGTTGATGGCATTTAGCAACAAATGCATGTATATCTAACCAAGATACTTCAATGTATTATCTTATGCTCATTACAAGAGATATTAATTTTATATTATATAATATAATTAATAATATAAAAATGTATATACATATATTTTTTATAATATGAAGAATTAGATTTTTGGTTATTAAACAAGACAGAGGAACAGTAGAAAAAAGTTGTTTGGAAATATTTTTAGAGTATCAGTGAGTTGATGAACCAACCTTCAATGGGTTCATAAGAGAAAGAAACAGACTTTGAAGTGGAAATTTCTGGTTTCTTTGGAGACTTAATTGTGTTCTTTGATGTTTTTCTGTAAACTGTATTATGGGAGGATATTTTTGCTGAGAACAGACACATGGGGTTTTTCTGAAAGCTGCCTGGAAAAAGGGCATGTGACGTTTTGCTAGAGTAGACGAATGAGAGAACACGTGATATTTGAAAAGGGTGTAAGTATAACATAACAAACAGTGGACAACACTGTTCAACATTGGTTTGCCTTGCCACGCTTTGTTGATCATCATTTGTCATGACTTTGTGAAGAAAAATGTACCAAAGAACTTCTGGTGGTGCTCTGGTGGCTTCTTGTCACTTTTGAGAACTAGGGCTGATTGACAAAGCCTTAAGGTTTCTTCTGGATTAAACTGCTGTGGCTGATTTAAAAGTGGTGTTTGCCAGAGGAGGGCCTTGTTAGCCATCAATGGGAAGAGAGACCCTTGGGCTTGAGGGTGTTAGATGTCCCAGTGTAGGGAAATGCTAGGGAGAGAAGACAGGAGTGGGTGGGTGGGGGAGCCCCAAATAGAGGCAGGGGAGGGGTGATGGGACAGGTGGGTTCCAAAAGGGAAAACATTTGAAATGCAAATAAATATCCAAAAATAAAACAGTAAAAAGTAATAATGAAAACACAACCATTAAAAAAAAAAAAAGAATGGTGTTTGCAAGTGGATTGAGCTGTCACTGCTCATTCATGTGAACTAAACTGCTGATACCTTGCTAATGCTGATTGGATTTGCCCCAAAGAAATATTTCTAAACAGGTCCATATCATCCTTTGCCATATTAACCATTCCTGAACATTACCTCTGGTGGACGGTGGGCTAGAAGGGAGGTTAAAGCATTTATGTACACTTATTAAATTAGGATTTGAAAAAATATAAGCCTACAGATTTCTTTGAAAGAAAATCTAAGCCTAACCAAATTCACAGGCTTGAATGCAATGCAAATTAGAGTTCCAGGTAAGGCAATCTTTTTCTTATAGCCCTTGGATATTTACCCTCAGCTACTGAAGAGGAAACACAATGATGTATTAGATTTTTGAAAATATAAGATACCGAATTACAGTATGGCTGGAGCTCACTGAAGGCGTCACATAGGAGAAATAAGGTTGTTTGTGAGCTTGATGTCTACAGCAGTTCGTGTTGCTGATTTTATATCTACTTGACAAAACCTAGAGTTAATTTGGAAGACTGAAAACATGCCCCAACTGGCCAGTTGGCAAACAAGTGTTTAGGGACATTTTCTTGATTAATAATTGATGTTAAGGGGCTCATCTCACTGTGGGTTTGCTGTCTCTGGGTTGATGGGCTTGAAATATAAAAAAAGCAGGTTGAACAAGCTGTATGGAGCAAGCCCATAAATAATATTACCCCAAGACTTCTATTTCACCTCTTGCTTCCAGGTTTCCACCTTGAGTTTCTGTCCTGATATCTGTCAGTGGTGGAGAATTACTTCAGTGTTGTAATAGGAAAGAAACTGTTTAGGTGTTTTAAAAAGATTAGACTTTTAAAGTGTTTTAACTTTTAAAGACTGTGGGGCTTTTAAAAGTTGGAATGCTTTGTATTGTTACATTGATTAATATCATGGCATCTTATGGGAAAACAGGAAAGGAAAGGTTCTAGTTACATAGCGATATGTTTGTGTGTCATGTTGTCAATGGGTAAATTTGGTTGGTTAGTTTTATGTCAGCTTTATACAAGCTAGAGTGGTTTGGAAAAAGGAAACGTCAATTCAGAAAATGCTCCTACTGGAATGGCCTGTGGAAAAACCAATTGGGAATTATCTTGAATGTTCTGTGAGAGTGTCTACTTCATTGTGATCAGTGCTTGGCTGCTCACTTGGCTGGTGGTATTGAGTACTGTAAAAAATAATATTGGGAAAGCTAGTATATAGCACTCCTCTGTGATTTCTGCTTTAGTTCCTGCTTCCATGTTCCTATCTTGAGTTGTTGACCTTCTTTTCTCCATGACAGATTAGGATCAGAACTTTTAAACTGAAATAAACCCTCTTAATTGTTTTTGTCATGGTATTTTATTACAGCAATAGAAATGTGACTAAAACTGTTAGCATGATTTTTTTATTATAAATAACAGAAGTACTAATCAACTGTGACCCAAAGTATAGAGTATTTTATTCCAGGACCATGGCTGCTCTGGCAGGGCATCACATCCAAAGGCCTGGATCTGTCTGACTGACTGGAATGCAGACATACCATACACATTTAATTTATCTTAGTATATACTTTTAATACAAAAAAATGTAGGTAAAGTTAGTTTGTAGAAGAAAGCAGCCACGTTTGAAAATGACCTTTAATTGAGGGGTAAACAAAGTGAAAGTTTTGACAGACTGAATGAAAACTGAGGGTATGCACAACACAAATGGGAACAGCACAAGAAAGAGAGGTTTCTTAAGGCAGGGGAGAGAGAGAATGTGAGGAGACTCTAAATTGTTCTTCCAAATTGTTCTTCCATCATATATCACCACAGTATTGCAGTCCCACAACTCATCTAAAATGCTCATAGTTTAGAACAATGATCATTTGTTGTGATCTGTTTCTTGCAGCAACTCAAAAAATCCAGTTCACCCCAGGCACAGCCTGAAGTATTAGGGACCAGCTAACCTGTGGCATTCACTTTGGATGCAGCTAAGTCATTGATGACAAATTCTACTCTGTGATTACACTTGGTTACATAGAAAGAAGACAGGAAGAAGAACACCAACCATCCTTGTGGCATGCTGGAAAACGAAAAACTAGTGTACAGTCTAACACAGGGCAGAGTAGTGCTAGATGTCATAGCTCAGTCTTACACAAATTATGTGAAACTACTAGTCATGTATATGAAATTATTTAATTTTGAGGCATATGTTGAAGAAGGTATAATATGTATCTACTCCAGAAGCTATCTCTTTTCTAACACATATAATTTTTTTTTTTGGTGGAAAGTGTGGTAAAATTGAAAAGAAAGTTGGTTTTGTGACTGGGCAAATGCTTTTCAGGGAAGTAGCCATTGTGACAAATAAGATGGACATGTTTGAAAGGGCTGAGAATACCTGTCAGCAGAAAATGACAACTATTTATAATGGAAGGGGGTCTTTGGTCTGGTTGTTCTTACTATACTCTTGTAAGAAAGAACTAGTATCACAAAGCCAAATGCTCAGAATTAATTGTGATTGATATGTAAGTGGCTTTTACTATTGTTCTTTATGCTTGCTTGGGTCTGATCGGTACACTTACCTGCCCTTTTTAGAAGGCTATATTGACAGTTTTAAATTAATACTTTAGAGGATTCTTTTTTCCTTAAATATAGCAAGTAGTCAACATTTTTTATTAAATGTTTGTTAGTTTATTTAGGAAACTATGCATAGTTTGAATTAAAAATATATGATTCCGTTATTTGTAGCTACTATATTTATTTCATATTTCCACTAAGTCTGAACGCACAGAAAATAGTTTATTGCACCATTCTTGTTCTCTAATTGGCTAACAAACATGTCACTCTCTTTCGGCCCTGACAAAGGGTTTGAGTCTGTCAGAAAAAAATAGCATCAGTCATTAATACTATGAATACAAAGAGTTATAAAGTATATAGACAAATATTTATTGCTGAACAAAATTATGAAACATTTAGGTAACTTTTTATAAAACTAACACTATGTGTTGCATGTGTGTGTGTGTGTGTGTGTGTGTGTGTGTGTGTATTGCAAAGAACTGAACCCAGGAATTTGTACTTACTGAATATGTATTTCACCACTAAACTGAACTGCCAATCTGACATGAGTCACAGTTTCTCACAATGATAATTGGTTAATTTAAATTACATGGAACACACAATTATAATTTTTATTCAATGCTGTCATTTTCACATCCATTAGGATATATTCTTAACTTTTTGGTTACCTGAATTTTACTATTTAATTTCCAACTCATGAGGTATCTTTAAATGTTAGATTATGGCATCAAACAACTTGTCACGGAATCTGAACCTGTATTTATACATTGCAGATGCTCCAAAATCTGGTTGACAAAAATGACTCAGCCATAACAATGACATCAGTTATGAGATTAAATTTGAAGTTCAAGTTACTAACAAATTGGGTCAATCATCTAGCCAGCATGGTTTATGACATTGTGAAGATGCATTTTAGATGAAAAATAGGTTTTTAAGGCAGTTGAGTTCAGTCTTTCATTAAAGTGAGGACTGTCCTCATTAACATCCTTCAATTGCCAGAAAAAAATTCCTAGTGACAGTCTTATTAAGTAAGCAGAACTAGGAGACATCGTACAATAACATTTATAGGAAGCAATAGTAAATATGAGAAAAGACTGTGGCTCATGACAGGAAAGGAAATATACAAAGCAAACTTGCAAATGCTTTATAGGAGAAATTATGTAGCAAGAGTGGCTCATGAAATAATGACAACAGTGAATATATTTTCTTGTTCACAAAGCACTATCAGCACTTAATATCACACTATCACAGAAAGCAAACAAATGAAGCTAAGAATGGGCAATACTAATATCAACAGGAGAACTTGGCCCAGACAATTCTACTAACTTCTTAGAAAGTATATATGAATGAAAGTGCCAGAGAACAAATGTAATTAAGAGACAAAGTGAGACACTTACTATTAAGTGATTACAGTTAAACAATCAGTAGCATATATGCAGAAAACAATGATTATGTAAAAATACATGCCCAGTTTCTATATCAAATGTGACTTTACTATAAGTAATTAAAATTTTCTAGGGAGGGTTTCTTCAATGATTCCTAGAAGATGAAGGTAAATTTTCCATGCTAGGTTTTTCCACCTCTGTTTTCTTTTCCTTTATCTGTTATTATTTATGGATTTTTTTCTCTTAGATATCAATATGAGAATATATTCTATTGAAAAGAGAAAAATTAGATTATCCTAAATTATACATAATCCTTTAAGGTATAAAGAATTTTTCTTCATTCCATAATAAAAGAGAATGAAGAAGCCTGTGTTATAAACTAAACTCCTGTTTCCCAAGATGAGCTAGTCAGGAGAACTTGACATAGGTTGCAGCAGTCTTCCCTGATGTGCAGGCTTGAGCTAGAATCTGAACTTCAAAAACACTTGGTGTATGAATGAGTAAATTTTGAATATCTGATATTTGAAGTGTGTGAAACATTTGCCTGGTATGGTCTAACAGGCAAGAACATAGTTTTTAGATAATGAAAAATCTAGGTTAGTAGAAACACAATGTTTTCGCAGTTTTAATGTATAAATATCATCATTTGTTTCCATAATTAATTGAAACTAATAATTGGTCACATATTCCCTTCCACCCAACATGAGAAATGCTCATTTGAATAATATTCACACTAAAAAGTTGCATTTATGATAGCAAAATAAGTCTGTCCTAATTTCTTTAGGTCTTCAGGCAATACAGACAGACAGACACAGCAGGCATTAATGCTAACACTATATCCATCATTCAAATGGAAGCCCATGTGTATCAATAGGAGTCATATCTTATTTGAAAGAAGTTTCAGATTGGATAATTTAGGTCACATGAATATTTTCAAAGAAAGTGATTGTGACTAGGAAAAACAATATATTAGTTGGTTCATTGGATATTTTCAAACCCTGTAATTGAATAAAGTTTATCCTAGAGCAAAATGTTTTAAGTGAGAAAAGGCTGATTTGACTATCGGGCAAAATTAGGCAATGTTATTTATTAAAAACAGTAAAAGAAAGCACACACACAAAAAAATCTGAGAAACACAAACTGGGAAACAATGAACCTGAAAGGTATAACCCTAAACTGCTTAGCCCTAGACATTTTTATTATGCCTTTTTGTTGTATGTTTGTTTTGTCTGTGTCAGAGAACCTGGTATATCTGAAATGACTCAATAAGCACATTTATCTTGAATAAAATCCATTGGCAAAATTAGCTAACTTTCTAGCTATGTCTTAATGGTTTCCTATAAACTAACTACCAAAATGACGTGGCTTACTTTTGCTTCCATACATTCCATCACCATTAATTACCCTTTGCAAATCTAATATGAGCCAGGTAATAATAAATTTTAATAACTGATAATATGTTGTTCCTATAAAGTGTTTCATAACAGCAATAATTTTTGAAGGATGGATGATGATCATCCATGCAGATATTGGAAGATAGACTTCAAAGAAGACAGAGTATAAGTTCTAACATGATGATAAATACAACCTCTTAATCTGCACATGTTGCAAGAACAGAGGCAGTTGTCCATAAACATTACATCTTGAAGAGCCTCGTTTTAGCAAACTAAAAGTTAAAGACACATTTTATCATGAATGGAGAAGCCATGAAATTTTTGTATATGTTTTGTAGATTTGGAACATTATGATGTACACAAGGTGTACATCATGATGTTCTTGTAGTGAGGGTGATGTTTCTGTGTTTCAGGTTAGTAATAACATCCAAAGGAAAGAGGAATAAGTGCTTTTAGATAAGTGGAAGTGGGTATGTGTGGTCTTTAATGAGTCTGAAAGGCCATGGAAAAGAATTAACTTTAGAATTTTGGTGGAGGGGGCAATAATGTAATGGAGAAGAACTTTACATGACTCGCAAAGTTCTTCCATAATATGAACAAGTATTTTTCCTTGTACAAGAAGGACTATCTGATATTTGTAGTGTGAGACATTTGAATATTTGAATGGTGTGGTCTAACATGCCATGTAATCTCTTGATGTAGATCTCTGTGAAAATCTATGGTGATGTGCCTGAACTAGGGTGATAAGGAAATGCTACAGCAAAAACAATGTGAAAGAGCATCCATGGAAGTAAGTGTGTGTGAGAGAAGTAAGCAGAGAGAAGACACGTGGGTTACATATAAGGTGGGATTCATGGTATGGAGACAGTATAACAACCAGAGAATAGACAGTAAGGTTGACTACAGTTTCTTTGAAGAGATTATGGAATGCCGGGACAGATACAACTATTAGTAGCATTGTCCTTGCTACAAGGATCCCTAGCCAGGCAGACATTGTAGAGAGAAGGTCCATATTTGGAAACACTTAAAAAGAGACATTCTTAAGCAATGCCTTTCTCCTTTTAAAGAATGAGTCATTGACACTTAAATCATACAGTTTTGCATGTGAGATTTCTGGAGTGTTACTCAAGTCTTATCCTCTTCTTCTTAGATGAAAATTTGAGGTGAAAAAGATGTTAGATTTATTTCCAAGGTTGTACAGTTGACTGTCAAGAGTATGAGGACTAATGTTCCTTGTATTTGACATCTTCATATCTAGACTCTTTAATGATCACCATCTAAACAGATGCTATAAGCTTCGTTTCCATTTTATGTTTTTTTAAGCATTACTAGAACATTTACTGCATACCAGGCATTCTTCTGGATACTGAAATAAAAGGGGGAAATACCCATTCATATACTCAAAATAATACTGACATAGTTGCTATCTACTGTACCAAATACTTGTTGGGAGAGTACTTTTAAAACATCTCTACTGGATACTGTTATTTTCATTTCAAATCTGGTGATATAAAAGCATAGATGTCTAATGAAGATATTTATTCCAATTTTCTTGATTTTTTTCTTAATTTTAAAATTATTTTTTTCTTTTTCTTTATTCTTTTTTTTTTTTACACTCCAGTTTTATCTTCTCCTGGTCTACCCTCTGACTGTTCCACATCCCATACCTCCTCCATGCCCCCTGTTCTCCACGAGGATGTCCCCACCCCACCTCCCACCAACTAGACCTCTAAACTTCCTGGGACCTCTAGTCTTTTGAGGGTTAGATGCATCATTTCTGACTGAACACAGACCTGGCAGTCCTCTGCCCTATATGTGTTGGGGGACTCATATCAGCTGGTGTATGCTGCCTGGTTGGTGGTCCAGTGTCTGAGAGATCTTGGGGGGCCAGGTTAATTGGGACTGTTGGTCCTCCTACAGGATCACCCTCTTCCTCAGATTCTTCCAGATTTTCCATAATTCAACCATAGAGATCAGTAGCTTCTGTCCACTGGTTGGGTGCAAATATCTGTATCTGATTCATTCAGATACAGCTTGTTGGGTCTTTCAGAGGGCAGTCATGATAGGACCTGTTTTGTGAGTGCTCCATAGCCTCAGTAATAGTGTCAGGCCTTGGGGCCTCCCCTTGAGCTGGATCCCACTTTGACCTTTCACTGGACCTTCTTTTCCTCCATTTCCATCCCTGCAGTTCATACATGTCCTTTTGGACCTGAGTCATCTCACTCAGGGTGATATTTTCTAGATCCATCCATTTGCCTGCAAAACTCAGGTTGCTCTCATTCTTAATAGCTTAGTAGTATTCCCTTGTGTAAATGAACCATATTTTCTGCATCCATTCTTCTGTCGTGGGACATCAAGGTTGTTTCCAGCTTCCGGCTATCATAAACAAGGTCTCTATGACACCACAAACATACTTCTGTATCTGTCAAGTTCTCCATTTCTGTGACTCCTTAACTCACATGAGCTATCAGTTCTTTGGACAATGCTTGCTTGTCTCCTCAGTCTAGGCTACGAATGCCAGTCATTTTTCTCCTTTCAGCACAACACTTGCCACCATCCTTTGTCTTTCACTTCTATGGAACCTTGAACGTATTATGTCAACATCAATCTTATGATGTCTTTTGTTCCCTATATAGTACTAATTCTGAATTTTGCCTACTTCTCCATTCTAGAGATCTAAATCCTTGGAAGAACATATTTTTCTATTTTTGTCTAGTACTTGTAAGGCTTTCTCTAACTTTAAAATAAGCTTGGAGTATATCTCTTACCTGATACTTCACAGAGATAGTGACACTCAGTCAGGACTAAAATGTCTGTTCCCACATGCTACCATTATGTCTATCATTAAAACAGCTTACGCATTTTTCCTTTAATTTTTCTATCCCTCTTCTATCTGATGTCAATCTATTTAATCCTCTTCCACTGCTTCATCCACCTTGCATGGCAGTAATTACACTTTTTCTTGTCTAAAGAACTTACACGTTAGCAGGCCAGTTTTCTTTTCTGTAAACAGTGCCTTTGATGAATTTCTGTACCTCATATCAACTGTTTTTCTTCCAAATTATCTCTTCCATTCATTGAGCAGTAATTATTACTTGCAGAGTCTAGGTCAATGTGGATACAGAGATAATAAATTGACAGGCATTTCTATTAGTGGTTCTCAGATATCTCATTGGTTCAAGTGAGGAAAATCTAGTTGGGGATCTAAGCCCAACATCTTAAGATGGTCTAGGACAGTAAATTTTTAATTAAAGCATGTAAGACCAATTAAACCATTACCATTTTGATGGAATCCAAGAACTAATGTTTGGAAGATCTCAGATAATTTTATCTATCTATATATCTATCTATCTATTTATCTATCTATTGAGAGAACCTAAATATTGACACAGTATAGAGCAAGAGAAAAATAAAACCTTCCTATGCAAATGATTATATGAAGATCCATAGACAAAGAAGACTCCAATAAGAGGAAACGGTGAAGAGTTTATGCATAAATGTGCACTACTCATAGATTCTGGAAGCAAGAAGTAGAAAAATGTAAGAGATGTTTTTTTCAACTCAAAAATAAAAATTATTCCTAGAATAAATAGGTAAGAAAGGCCTTTGGAAAACAAGCCAAATTCAGCCAAGGTAGAATGTCAAAAATCTTTTTATAAAGTTTCACAATGTGAAGCAATTACATCACAATATATTGGACAGTAACGCAAACAGCATCACCCAAGAGAAGATCTTCTGGACGGTGAGTCAGAAAGCAGACATGCTATAATTTGGCTCTTGTATTTCTAGCTTATGAGAACAATGGCTGTTTGTGTTCTAAAACAAATACTATCGTCTGTAAGAATTTTAAAGATATTTAAATTTTCTTTTCATTTAAAAGTGATTGCAGTATCTCTAAACTAAGAATATGGAAGTGACCTTCTCAGTCACTGATGAACCAGACATACTTTGAGAATTGATTCAAGGGAAGCAAATGACAGTGTAGTACTAGCCACCTGGAGTGCAAAAGAGACTGAAGTTCAGCATGAGTTTGCAGGTTGTAAAAGTTGTCTGAATCTTGTTTAGTAGGTGTGTGAATTTTCCTTCCTTGGAAAGGCAAAAAGGAAGAGAGCAAATAAGAAAATCAAAGCTCATTCAAAATTTTAGTTTAGATGTTTTACAAAGGATTGGAATAGTATATAATTTCTGATTTTTCTGAAGTCCCAAGATCCATCTTTTCTTTGATTTAGTAATTAAAAAGATTGCATGAATCAAAATAAAACTTTATTAGTTTTCTTTAAGTTATGACCTACTCTTTAAATAGCAGATAGGAATACTTTATAAATTTTTCTCAAAGTAAGAAGACTTGCCATCTCATTTTTAGTATTCAAATGGATAGGCAAGCATAGGTTATCAGCTTCCATGAATAATTTATGATTTTGTTAAACACTTATTATATCACATCTACAATCTGGCTACTTCATATAACCTCAGTTTTGCATATCATAATTTATCTGCTCATAAAACAGCTTTTAAAATTTTATAATTGTTAATGACTGATATGCATGATTTTGTATTAGCTACTTCTTATGAGTTTGAACCTTTGGTGTAGAATTTAAAATTGAAGTCAAATACAGCTGCTACTAGGTGATGCTATTAAGCAGAGAGCAGTTTAGAGAGTATAATAATTGTTAATGTCTCTTACAAAGTATATTGTATTCATCTTTTTGGTGGCCCAAGAATCTTGTTCCTACTCTGGGTCACTCAACCAGGAAGGTTGAAATGTCTCTGTGGAGTATTTCTTTACCTGCTCCTTTGCCCATCACATGATGTTTTGTTGGAACAATTGCAATGTTTGTAAGTTATTCTAGAACAATATTTTTTGAGGATTGGATAATTTGCATAATTACTAAAATTTGTCAAAATAAATTGATTTTGACTACCTTTTCATCCATTGGTTGCTTTATTTGTGTTTATAACATGTGTCTACAATAAAAAATATTCACCTGACTAGAGAGACTAGAAAGAAGAATAAAAACATACAAACATGATCAGTATTAAGAACCCAAGCAGAACTTTAGTTTCCTTTTCATGTAGAGCCTCTAAATGAGTAAAGACTGTAAAGTGTTTTCTCCATTGGAAGTATTAAGGTAATCTTAATTTTGTTGTCAGATTTTAAATCAATTATTAGTGCATAGATATAATCAATTATTCCTTGTCATATCAGGAGGTCAGGAGTCTTTGCAGAGTTGAGGATTGACTGTATCATTTATAGCAGTTCTGTATAATGATACATTGTTAGAAGTCAATTTAATTCCATGTCCATTCAGCACAGCAGTGACAGTAGGGTCTCCCACTAGGACTTATGGCCGGGCTAGTCACAAGCTTTTGGCCTTTATGGTTTTAAATCAAAGAGAGAAAAAATTCTATCTTTCATGCCTCTTCATTTACCTGCAGTTTCTCCTGCACTCTTACTCTGATTGTGAATCTGCAGAGCCACTGCACTGAGAAGGCAAGCTTTCCTCTCTTTCTCTTTTAACTCTGGTCCCCTAATCAATGAAGCCTCCCTGGTAAAATCCCCAAATCTTCCTTGAGGCTGTTAACTAATTTTCTACTACTGTCATACTCAGGGCCACATTGCAGGGTTCTAATCAGGACATTTCTCTCTTTGTCTATAAGGGAACCATCTCTCACCCATGTCTTTCTTCCTATTAACACCACTTTCTGAAATAATCTTTCTAAAATAAAGTCACTCTCCAACTTTAAGCCTTCTAGTGGTTTGTCATATTGTCATGCAGCCTAGTCTGTTCTGTGCAGTCTATGTTTCTCAAGACTTAAATCTGTCTCTACTTTCAACCTCATACTTACTTGACTTCCAGCAGGTGTTTGCATTTCAAAATCAAAGCTGTATCCTTCAGAAAGCCTCAAAGTCTCATTTCACCCTTCTTTCTCTAGTTTTCTTGATCTTTTGCCCTCCAGTCTTAAAAACAAACAAACAGAAAACAAACAAAACAACAACAAAAAACCAAACAAACATAAAACAGAAATTACATAGGAATCATCTACTATATAGGCACCCACAATTCTAAGCCACAGACACCTGTTAATTCCTGTTGAATCAATCTCCTCATTCCAATAGACACTACTTTACTGTGACTGCCATATTATTTAGGGCCACTGCTGCCATTGTACTAAGACACTAGTATAATTGACATGTTTTAATATTTCCCATCTATTTTATCCATTCTGGAGGTTTCTTTTATCTCCAGTGAAGCCATCATCACCACATCCACTTTTCACATTACTCATCACCTTCCTATACCTCCATGAAGTTTAAGCTTTTTACCATCGTTGATAGGATGTTGTGGATAGTGGGTATGTTGTGCCATCCCATATAGAATCCCCAATTCCCTGTCCTTGGCAATCATGGCACAAAGATTCACCCATATTCACTTTTTCTACTGATTCCTCTTGTGAACTATTTGCATACCCTTTTATCTGAAGGAGAGATGGAAGAGTCCGCATCTCAACACTCACCGCTTCATCAGCCCTCTTCTCTGTCATAATGAGGCAATGTCTTCTACAACCATGCCTGTGAAATTATCAGCTGCTGCCACTTAATATCACTTGCACTGAAGATGGCTCCTTACAGTCTAATCTTTGTGGCTATCTCCCTCCCTCCCACATCTGTACAGGTTGCCAGTATTTTCTCCTTCTTAAAGAAGATACTCAGTGTGTGCTTTGAGCATTGCATTGTTTTCCTCTGGGTATAAACCTCTAATATTAGTGGATTTCTTAGAGAATTTTCACCTTTCAAACCAGAAGACTTCTGCATGTCTGAATAAGAGCTTGAAGAATCCCTGCAGAGTTTGGCTACCACAATTTTCCATTTTGCCAGAAAACCACATGTTTCAAATAGAAAATGCACGTTCGATCTGGATGCCAGAGAGAAAAGGCACAAGGAGAAACCCCAGCCAACTCCCAGCTGCAAGGCTACAGGAGTGAGAAATACATTATTGTCTCAATCCATTGAGATTTGGGGGATATTCAACAATGCAAAAAACCCAGGAAAGGCTGACACAAACAGGAAATCATATTTGCAGCCTCAAATGCAGTGTCCAACTGGTGTTTCAGCTCCCAACACATAATTACTAATAGATAGTATTAGTTTCTTTCCACAGAAAATGTAAAGAAATGGACAGAGGGAAGAGGGGATAGAGGAGAGGGAGGGGGAAGAAGGGAGGAACAGAGAGAGGAAGGGAGGGATTGAGGAAGGATTACTAAGGGAGGCAAAATGATCTCACCTCTATTTAGGTGTAGAATAAATATAAACTTGATTCTTTTTTACTAAATGTTTCCTATCAGTTTCAGTAACTACACAGCTAAGAAAATAATAAACATTAAAACCACTCTAAATTGTACTCATCATATGATCTGTGCCTCTGTTGTCTACTGACTGTTTATCATGAACTTCACAAAGTGTTCTCTTTCCCATTTTCACTTCTTTAGCCTTAGTGACCATTAAACCTTTTTGATTTTGCATTTCTTTTCTTTTTTATTAAAACTTTTAATTAAAATATAATTACATCATTTCTCCCCATTCTCTTTCCTCCACCTAATCCTTCCCATTTCCTTGCCCTCCAAACTCTCCTGTATCACCTCTACTCCACTTCTCAAATTGATAACCTCTTGTTATTTTACACACACACACACACACACACACACACACACACACACAAATGCATAAATGTATAAAGTTGCTGAATCTCTTCAGTGTGGCTGGTGTGTATAGTAATGATTTCAAGGCTCAATATTTCTTTGTGTTGTCACCAAAGCAATGCACCTACACACCGTTTCATGAGATTACTGACATACATGTTTGCATAGGTAACATCCATAATTTGTGTTCCCATCTAACTGTAGGACCTGTTGTGTGTAGCCCCCATATTTAAAACTGCCTGTGCTTGGGATCCTTTCCCTCTTACTGAGTTGTCCGTTCCATCTTCAATATGAGGGTTTGTGCCCAGTCTTATTGTAACTTGTTAAGCCATGTTAGGTAGTGGGAGGCCTGCTTTCTATTGTTTTATTTTTTGAAGGGAAACAGAAGAAGGATATATCTGAAAGAGAGAATGTGGGTGGGTGTAATATATGAAAGAAGAATAAAAGCTTAGGAAATAAAGAAAGTTTATGGAATGTGTTGACATCAGTTATCATTTATGTTTCCTCTTCTGCCCATTTCCAGATCACTGTGCTTAAATATTGCTCCTTCACAAATTAGTATTTACGTAACTGAATATTTATGGCATCCATTTGGAAGGTTCAAGACACACTCCAAGTGTAACATCTTTAAGGCAAATCACATAAATTCTTACCCCTCAAGTGAAAAAAAAAGTGTCACTGTGAATCTATTCTCATTTGTAGAACTTCAAAGAAGAGGAAGAGTAGTCTCTATGTTTTTGTCCCAGCATATTTTTGAGACTCGTCTACATGGTATCAATGGTTTGACTTCTTAGACTGATAAGCAGTAATTCATAGCTTAAATAAGCCAAATGTTGGCTATAATATGTAAAGTCCTATCAAATTCTCATACAGTTTTGTGGATTTATATTTTCATTATTCTTATATAGATATGTAGCAATGGGATTTCTTCATGAGACATGTATAAATTCAACTACATTGGAAAAGGTTAAACTTTCTCAAAGCAGTTGTCAGTGTCTGGAATTTTAACCTACTTAGAAGCCAATAAATATGTCTCTTAACGTTTTATGGATGGAGGAAGAAAGCATGGGATTCCTGGTTCAGGGAAAATAGTTTTATCATTTCAGTAGAGGAAGCAGCATGACCTCTATGCTTGTGCTGTTTTATGATGTTGCTAGAGTCCAAGAGGAAAGCAGAGGCCTAAGGGGTGCTGAAAATTATAAATAGTACCTAGTTCTTGGGATCCTATTTTAGGATACAGGGTAAGCAAACTATAAGTGCGTTTTTAATGAAAGCATTTCCTCCCACCTCAGGGATGCTAATCAGAAATATCACCCTGGGAAATGATCCAGAAGGGGGTCATGAGACTTGCACACATGGAGAAACCAGAAGTGCCTAGAAACAGGAAGTATCCAAGGAAGACAAATTCCCACAGCTCATAATTTGCACTCCCATTGCTAGTATGGAAAAAAATCTTTAATGTCAACCATTCTGATATGTGGGCCTTATTTTGAAAGTTCTTAATAAATAATGAAAACAAAAGTCTGTTTTTCTTACTTGTCATCTTCTGGGGGTTTTGTTGTTGTTATTGTTTTGCAATGTGTATGCTCATGAATTATTTTTGTTTTTGAAATTACAACTGAATCACATTTCCCCCTTTCCTTTTCTGTGTTCAATCCCTCCCATATATTCCTCCATGACCTATTTCAAATTCATGGCCTCTTTTTTTCCTATGTGCTATTGCCTGTGTGTGTGTGTCTGTGTGTGAGTGTGTGTGTGTGTGTGTGTGTGAAATATGTTGAGTCGAAATAATGTTATGTATGTATGTTTTCAGTATTTACTGAATAGATACTTCATTGTCTTCTCCCATTCTAGATTCCAGGGGTCTTTACATATTCTATACATAGTCATGTACCTGTGTATATTGTAAACATTTTACCATTTATCATTAATTTTCATTGTAATCTTTTGAGATTTTTAGTTTTTCTTATTTAAGCAATTCTTTGACTATTTAATAGTTTATTATGATCAGTTACTCCACCATTTCTTATCTGTCTTTCCTTACTATTGATTTGTTCACCTATTATTCTTATTTAAAGATCTACACATTTTGTTGTATTTCGTGGCCCACTGGGTTAAGTAGAGCCATCAATGTGGTCACTGATTTGAAGTTATTCACTAGAGTTTAAAATTATAGGTAAGGTCATTGATTTGGAGTTATCCAGTAAGGTCTATTGGGATCTCTAATGGTAGACAATTGAAAGCAGTGATTCCCTGTCTCCAGAACGTAGCTAGAGTCAATAGTTTATCTTAGGCTAATTTTTCTATGTGTATATCCTTGCATTCTCCTATTTCTAACTAAAAACTTTATCCTTTTCCTGTTCTTTCTTTTGTGCATTAGAGTTATCTTTTGCTTTTGAATTATTTGTACCAATAACCAAAGAGCTGTATATCATGTTCTATCTAAAGAAAAGTATGTCTATAATCAGGTATCATTTTATACACACACTGTATTTATAATAATAATAACTATTATTATATCGTTTATTGTTATGGGTTACTATTGCTATATATTATGTTATTTTATTATAATAATTGTTTACAGCAGGAAGAATAGTTTTAGAGCAACTGTTTTGTTGTAGCTAACAGTATGATATATTTAATCAGAAGTTAATAAAATATTTTATCCTTATTATAATTGGATATTGACAAAAATTCTCTTTTCATTCTTCCCACTGAAGTTTGATATCTAAATCCTCTCAACTGGAGTTGTTTAAGTAAGATCTTATCTCATAGCATAATGGGTAAATGATGTTTGTGGATAGCCAGGACTAGACCCCATTTGAATCTTTGCAGTATCTTTCTAGCTTTCCTGGGGTACTAAGATTTTGTTCGTAAACGTCAGTAATAACAACATTACACTATGCAAAAAGACACAGGGAGATGCCCTAATTAGCAGTCTTACCCAGACTACTATCAGTGTAAGATGCCAGTCATGTGACCTCCAAGAGAAGCTTGTCTGCAAAGTAGGAAGGAAACTGATCTCTGGCATGCTATGCAAAACAGATAAGTCCATGGATGCATTTGCCTGTGGGGAAGAGTAGAAGAATTGCGATTAGCAGCTATCAGGTTGAAGTGGTTCTCACATGGGAGACTCTACAATTAGTTCTCATTGCCTCTTTTCACCAGCGTTTAGCACAGTACCCCACTGATGCCATTGGGGCTATGCAGTGTGCTCCAGAAGAGTCTCTGATATCACATCCACCAGGGTTCTGACTCAGAAATTTACTATTTACTATTGCTGTTGTCATTCAATGTTGTCACTTCCAAACTCAGACAAAAGCCTTTCAAGAATGAGATTCCTTGTAGTGAGGTAGTGGGATACATACATACATATATACATACATACATCCCACATGTGTGTAGTGTGCTGGCTCATATACACATTAGTGTATATACACAAAACTGTGTGTATGTGTTCTCTCCTTTTTCTTATGTTTAAAGCAACTTGAATACATAGAAAACTAAATTCTACATAGCCTTGGAAACTTGTTTCTACTAGTTATACAGAGAAACTAAAGTCCTTTGGTAGTTTTACAAAGCAAACTATATATATATATATATATATATATATATATATAGAGAGAGAGAGAGAGAGAGAGAGAGAGAGAGAGAAAGACAGAGAGACAAACTAGTTATTTATTAAACGATGTGCTTTTTAGTGACTTTTAGTTCTAGCATGAAAAGAGCCATAAAATGCTCAACTCTTCAAATGCTTTGAGTCCTAGATAGCTTTATGATATACTCTGTCAATTTGATACAGGCTAGAACCATCTGAGAGAAAAGGGTGAATTGAGGAATTGCGAGATGATAGTCTCCTACTGGCATATGGGGCAATTGTCTTTATTGTTGATGGATTAATGCAGAGAAAGAAGCCCACTGTGGGCAGTGCCATCCCTAGGCATGTTGATTTGACCTGGGTATAAGAAAGCTATCTATGCACGATCCTTTTCATGAGCCAGAAAGGATCATCACTCTTTATGTTCCTGCTTGAGCTCATTCTTGCTTCAAGAATAAATGGCAACTTGTTACCTCCCTAAGTAGTCTTTTAGTAAGTGTATTTTATCCCAGCAGCAGAATGAAACTAGAACACTTTTTAAAACCAACTTCCCCAAAAGCATTAATTTGACTAGAAAACAAGCCATTGCCCATATAGTTCAAAAGTGCTCTTGCATTGTAAAGAGATATAGATCCCATTAGTCTACAAAGATTCACTAAAAGTGCTATTGAATCAAAGATTCTTAGGGGAAAAATAAGAAGAAGACAGAGGACAATTCCATATACATCAAATGCAATTTTCTACTCAGAACCTTATCTAATCAGTCTCATTTAGAAATGCACACCTAGTCAACTGCATTTGCAAATCACAATTTTTCCCCCTTAGAATAATACAGAGTGTAGAAATGCTTTCCTCTGCAGGAAAGCTTTTGATTCATTTTGCTGAGTTTTAGGAAATGTGGCTTAGGAGCCACCTTGCATAGAAACACCAACCTATAACACGCACAAATTTAGCAGCAAATTTGCAGGTATAGCAATTTTGATACTGCCGCCGACAATACCCATTTGCTTCATCCACACAGTTATACCTGTATCATCAGTACACTACACTTACAGTAGCTGACAGTTTACAATAGACACCGCACAGTCTGCATATTCCCCCATTAGCTTTCTGAGATGTTTTGAGAAAGAACATATTCTAGGTTCTCTTAGCATGCAGAGAAAGAAATGGTTCTACTACTTCACTTATTATTTGTTCCTCTCCAGTCTCTGTGCAACTTCTGCTGGTTACCACATAGTGAAAAACACCTAGACTCTCACAAAGAAAGAAAAGATAGTCAGTCAAATTGCTAATACACATTCAACTTATTTCAGAGCATGATAAAATTATTCTCAATCTAGTCTGAGAGCTGAAACCTAAAAATCTTCAGGAAAATACTGTACATAAAATCCATCATCTTCAGAAACAGTGTGAAAGCTACACTTCCTTTCTCATGTTCCTGGGTCTCTCAGGAACTCAGTTTATCCGAATGAGTGATATCCTGTGACTCTAGAGTTCTAGTCATGTCAGAGTGCTTAGTTATGAGTTTGGATTTTATTTCTGAAAGGGATTCTCAACACTTTAGTCTGATTACAGGATTTGTGGAAAACACTAGTCATTCTCTGCTGCTTTTAGAATGTGTCAATATCAATGAGAACAGGAGAAAACCTCTAGGTTTGAACATTTATGGACTAGTAAAAAAGACAGGAAAGGAAGAGGCAAGAAAGAACAGTGGGAAGGGAAGAAAGAAACAAGGCTTTGGCTGCTATCAGAGAATAATCTAAAAGAAAATCAATGGGAAAAATAACAGCCAGAAAATTTACCAAGAATGGTGGGATAAATATGCCATGATACACAGGATGGGCTGAATTGATAAGTGAAATCAAGCAATGAAAGTGGGACATTCTGAAAGACATTGTGGGGAAACACTGAGCATAGTAGAAATCAGTTATAAGATTGGCTGCGGATCTCTAGAAAGTAGCCAAGTAGAAAACAGGGCAGTAGGTCACAGTTTATCAATAAGTGGTAGCTTAATTTATTGCACAAACTGGATATTAGTACATTGAATATGGTACTATTCATTTTGACTTTAGAATATCACGAATGAATCATAATCATCCCAGAAAACAAATAGGTAGTTCCCACTAGGCACCAAATGAATGTGGGCAAGCAGTGGTCACTCTAGGAATGAAGCAGCATCTGGATGGCCTGTGGGGTCTGCTCCCCAGGGTTGTGGAGGCTGGTCCCCAGGACTGTATTGACTACACTTACTATTGTGTGCTTGTTTCCTAGGACTTTCTTCTTCTCATCCCACAGTCATATATATAAATATATAAACCCTTTCTGAATATGCGCTATAAGATTACAATTTGGAATAATCGATTACAGAGTTGAAATAACTGATTTACTTTAATAGAAAAATTAAAGCAGGCCAGGAGCATTGAATAGATAGGTCTACATTTTTATGCATTTCTCAATGGGCAAGAGTTTATAAATGTGCATAAATTTAAAGTCTTATAGCTCCACATAATTTTTCTCTTTGACAATATTCATAGACTAGTCAAAAAAAATCCACCTTTCCATGGTTTAAAATGAGAGGTAGTGGTGGGGTGAGAAAGTTCAAAAGTCTTGTAAAATATGCTTTATATGGTATTAATGCATTGACCAGAAAGGATAGTTTAAACTGGAGAGATGGCTCTTTAATTTAGAGAACTTATTGCTCTTATAGAGGATCTGAGTTTGTTTCCAGCATGCACACAAAGGAAATAAATAACCACCTGTGACTCTAGCTCTGGGAATCTGGTGCTCTCCTGCTACCCTTCGACACCTGTAACACATTAGACATATAGGCACACATGAATATAAAGAAGTAAGAATAAAAATAAACCATAAAACAAAATATTTTCAATGAAAACTTAGTATAGAAAGAAACCCAGAGAATGAAGTAGAGTTCCAAATCTGGTTTATTGAGAGCATATTATTTAAAAATGTTGAATTTCAAATTGGTTTACAGAAAACAGGCACATCATCATCTCAGGTTCTATGAAATGGCATTGTTCTGAAGCATGTCCCGCGTGTAGGGACCATCCAAAGGCTAAATCTCAGTGTAGTTATAGGCTGGAACCAATATTAACCCATCTTTTCAGGAAATGCAAGCCAAATTATTGGCAAACATGACCCTGAGGGAAAGTAAACATGATGTCTCCTGCACACACATAAGCATCCCATCAGCCTTCTAAGAAAGAAGAAACTATGAAAAAGCCAAGCTTACATTTGGTGTCTTTATGTGCCACATTAGTTTCTTCTTGTGTGTTGTGACCGAATGCCACAGTACATTTATGAGAGCTAGGATTTATTCCAATTCACAGTTAAGGAAGCATAGCCCATCAGAATGGGGTAGGCCTGGTATGCAGAGGAGTTGATGGCTCCCAGAAGTGACAGCAGGAGTATAAATCTTCTTCTTCACACCTTTTTAGGCAGATCCATAAGGACAGGTAAGGCCTTGAACTAAGGATGGACAGAACCTTTAAAAATCATTGAACAATGAACCTCTTCTAGTTAGGCAATGACTCCACATTTGCAGGCACATCTAACCTGCTGCCGAATGTGGCGGGTAACAGCTATGAATATGATAGAAAACAAAAATCACAAACCTCTTCTTAAATCATAACTTTATTTTTCTAAACTTCATTGCAAAGCCTTAAAGTGTAAACCTCATCATTGGCAGTGTCAAGGTTTGGAATCTCTGCTCCTATAAGCTTTCACAACCTCTGAAAAAATGCCACAGGCAAATGACCAAGCATTCAGAAATATGAGCCAGTCTGGTGTCTAACACATTCAAACACAATGCATGAGAAAAAATGTATAAATCTATAACAAAGCAAAGACTAAATCAGTGTTTAAAGATAATTTAATGTAGAAAAATACTCTGGATACTCTTAGGGGGATTTTTACAAGCATTAAAGAAATAAAAGAATCCCTCTAGAGAATTTTGCAATGAAAATTGACACTGTGAAGAATTGAAAAAAAAGAAACAAAAGCAAAAAGGAAGAGGTTACAAAATAAAAATAAAAAATATCAGAGATAAAAATCATTTAAGCAATCATATGAGCTAACTCAGAGTGAAATATAGACACACACAACTATGTAAATATACAATGTTATATATTATGTTATATATATGTTTAATGAGAAAACTTTCATGATTTGATGATTCAAAAAAAACAAAACAAAACCCGAAAACTTAATATATTTACTCTACAAATATCTCAAGAAAAATTCTAGATGTAAAAGAATAAATAAAATTTGATGCAGCTACAGGTATACTGAGGCTGAAGCTGAGAACCTTAAGAAACACAGGGCTGAACAAATTATCTAGAATATTGTACAAACAAGGAACGAGGAATTCTTTTACAAGGAATCTACACATGCCAAGGTAACGGGGGCAAAACTTAACAAAGTCATCCAAATTATAAAAATAGATGGGAAAGGATTTTAACAGTCTCTACAATTACTGAGGAATTACAGATGATGACTATCCTATATTAATGAGAACTGAGCCTCGACAAAGGCAAATTTATGGTTCACGGGCTAGATATGGAAAGGATGAGAGTAGATAAAAATGATATGGATACTCATGTACTTTAGGATAAGAAAGAGAGACGACACCTCGGAGACCACATACAGAATGTTAAAAAATGGGTGAATGTGGGTGTGGGTGCCGTTCATCAATTCAGAATCATTGGTATAATGATGTCCATGTCTATGATAAAAAATGTTGAAACAGTCAGCATAAAACTTAGGTCACTGATGCTGAAACAGGCAGGTAAAAGGATAGAGGAATTCTATATTAAATATCTTGTTCCCGTTGCTTTTAAATTTACTGAGAAAATTATTTGGAACTGTTTTACTTTTCAATTTTTACCAGGTAAATGGAAATAGCATTAATGCTTTCTCTTTGTATTGCATTTTTCTGAAACATCTAAATTTATTCTCATTTACTCATTCTAATTCTCCCTTACCTTCCTTAATGTCACTGTAGTAATTTTAATTAGAATGGAACTCACAGGGTCTTGTATCTTAGTACTTGGTGACGAGTTGGTGGAATTACTGGAGAAGGATTAAGAAATGTGACCTTATTAGAGAAAGCCTGTCACTGGGGGGGGTGGGGAAGGCTTTGAGATTTTTAAAGATTCTAGGTCCCCAGTGTCTTCTCTCTCTCTCTCTCTCTCTCTCTCTCTCTCTCTCTCTCTCTCTC